>VYZX01016118.1:23375-59609 GCA_013401335.1 Brachypteracias leptosomus | reverse complement strand
AGCGGGCGAAGCGCAGCGCCGTGCTGGACGAGGTGGGTGGGTGGGTGGGTGGCTGAGGGGGGTCTCCTGGCTCTGCCCTGGGCATCTCACCTGCTCTTGTGACTCTCCCCGAGAACCTCGTGGCTCAGCCCACCTTGTTTCTGCTGTGGGATGGGCTGTCGCCCGTCACGGAGCTGGAGGAATAAAAATACAACCTTCCCCAACAGCTTTTCCCCCAAAGGGCCCAACTGACACTGAGTCAGGCTTGTGAAACCTGGCGTCTGGTGGAGGCAGGTGATAGAGGCAGATTTAGCTCCTGACCCCCTCGAAGGGAGGTGGGAGGTGCTTGAAAGTAAGTGGGAAGGTTGTTTCTCCTGCAGGGATGTGGAGAAGGCTCCGGCATCTGGGTGAAGCTGCAGGAGGAGCTCCAGGGAGAAATTCCTAGATTCCCAAATTGTTGCTGGCGTTGAGATTTTTGAGTTGTCAACACAGTAGAGTAGAGTAGAAGCCACAGAAGAAAAGAGTAGGAGCCCCAGTAGGAGAAGAGTAGAAGCCTCAGTAGAAAAGGAGTAGAAGCCCCAGAGAAGAAAGTAGAAGCCCCAGTAGAAAAGGAGTAGAAGCCCCAGAGAAGAAAGTAGAAGCCCCAGTAAAAAAGGAGTAGAAGCCCCAGTAGAAAAAGAGTAGAAGCCCCAGTAGAAAAAGAGTAGAAGCCCCAGTAGAAAAGGAGTAGAAGCCCCAGAGAAGAAAGTAGAAGCCCCAGTAGAAAAGGAGTAGAAGCCCCAGAGAAGAAAGTAGAAGCCCCAGTAAAAAAGGAGTAGAAGCCCCAGTAGAAAAAGAGTAGAAGCCCCAGTAGAAAAAGAGTAGAAGCCCCAGTAGAAAAGGAGTAGAAGCCCCAGAGAAGAAAGTAGAAGCCCCAGTAGAAAAGGAGTAGAAGCCCCAGAGAAGAAAGTAGAAGCCCCAGTAAAAAAGGAGTAGAAGCCCCAGTAGAAAAAGAGTAGAAGCCCCAGTAGAAAAAGAGTAGAAGCCCCAGTAGAAAAGGAGTAGAAGCCCCAGAGAAGAAAGTAGAAGCCCCAGTAGAAAAGGAGTAGAAGCCCCAGAGAAGAAAGTAGAAGCCCCAGTAAAAAAGGAGTAGAAGCCCCAGTAGAAAAAGAGTAGAAGCCCCAGTAGAAAAAGAGTAGAAGCCCCAGTAGAAAAGGAGTAGAAGCCCCAGAGAAGAAAGTAGAAGCCCCAGTAGAAAAGGAGTAGAAGCCCCAGAGAAGAAAATAGAAGCCCCACTAGAAAAGGAGTAGAAGCCTCAGAGAAAAGAGTAGAAGCCCCAGTAGAAAAAAGAGTAGAAGCCCCAGTAGAAAAAGAGTAGAAGACCCAGTAGGAGAAGAGTAGAAGCCCCAGAAGAAAAGAGTAGAAGGCCCAGTAGAAAAAAGAGTAGAAGCCCCAGCAGGAGAGGAGTAGAAGCCCTGGAGGTAAAGTTCAGACCTAGGGTTGAGATTGGAGAAGAACAGCAGAACTAGAACCAGTTGAGGAGGCCCAGGACAACCTGGGACGGGGCACTTTGGAGAACATGGTGCTTTCTGTTTCTCTGTCTTGGTGTCACAGAGAAGAGTCTTTGTGTATGTTTGTGACTTACAGGCCAACAATGATATTTTAGCCTTTCTGTCTGGGATGCCCGTGACCAGGAACACGAAGTACCTGGATCTGAAGAACGCGGTAAGTCCCTGGACTCTCCTCTCCCAAGCTGCCCAGGTAGCCCGTTGGCTTTTTGGTGGTGGCTTCTCTTAATCCTTCCCCACCCCTCTCTGGGATAATCCAAGAAATTAGAGATCAGTACAACAGATTCCTACAGCAGCACTTGCTCTCTGGAGGCTTTTTGTCTTCAGATGACTTGGAGAACGTTCTCCTTGTGGGAAGCAGCAGCATTTCCACTTGGCTGGAGGAAAGCAAAGTGAGGTCCCTCCAAAGGCAGAGGTATGAGTCGAGCCCTGCATCCAGGAGTGTCCTGCAGAGCTCCATATGGAAGCACCCCCAGCAGAGCTCCTGGAGCCCAGCAGGCAGGGCTCTGTCTCGATAAGGGTGTGAGATGGAGCCTTCCTCCCTGGGGCTGGTTCTCAGGGTGGAAATGGCCCCAGTCTGGTCTTCATCCCTGTGAACCAAGCTTGGCTTTCCTCCTGGCACGCTGAGCTTGCAGCCCTTGGTTGGCCAAACTCTTCCCCTGCCTTGGTTAGATGGTGTTGCTGCTGAGGGAGCAGGAAGGGTGCTCAGAAAGCAGGTTGCACGTGTCTGATGGTGATGGGACAAGGGAAATGGTGGGAAACCTCCCACCTCAGAGAGAAGATGACCTTCAGTGAGCCCCTTGTGTCTTTCAGCAAGAGATGCAGCGGTACAAGGAGGTGTGTTACTACATGCTCTTCGCCCTGGCTGCCTATGGCTGGCCCATCTACCTGATGAGGAAGCCCACGTGTGGCCTCTGTCGCCTGGCCAGGTCCTGCTCGTGAGTGGCCATCCTGTCTGTCACTGCCTTCTCTCCTGCCCTCCTCCCCCTGCTTTTCCCAGCTTTACAATTACTGATTTTTCTCATTAATTCCTCTATCACCCCTCTATTCCTTGCTCCTCTTCTCCTCCTTGCTCTTCTCCTCTTCTCCTCCTTGCTCTTCTCCTCTTCTCCTCCTTGCTGCTGCTCTTTTTTTCCTCCTTGTTCTTCTCTTCTCCTCCTTGCTGCTCTTCTCTCCTTGCTCTTTTTTTCCTCCTTGCTCCTTTCCCCCTCCTTGCTCTCCTTCTTTCCTCCTCCTTTTCTCCTCCTTGCTCTTCTTTTCTCCTCCTTGCTCCTCCTTTTCTTCTCCTCCTTGTTCTTCTCCTTTTCTCCTCCTTGCTCCTCTTTTCTTCTCCTCCTTGTTCTCCTTTTCTTCTCCTCCTTGCTCTTCTCCTTCTCTCCTCCTTTCCTCCTCCTTTTCTCCTCCTTGCTCTTCTTCTCCTTTTCTCCTCCTTGCTCTTCTTTTCTTCTCCTTTTCTCCTCCTTGCTCTTCTCCTTTTCTTCTCCTCCTTGCTCTTCTTTTCTCCTCCTTGCTCTTCTGCTTTTCCTCCTCCTTGCTGATCTTTTTTTCCTTGCTGCTCTTCTCCTTTTCTCCTCCTTGCTCTTCTTCCTTCCCCCTCCTTGCCGCTCTTCTCTTCTTCTCGCTCTTCATTTCTTCTTCTCCTTGCTCTTCTTCTTTCCACCTCTCAGTAGCTTTTTACCTTCACACTTTCTGCTCAATCTCCTCCTCATGGTTTCTTCCCTGCTTCCCTTGCTCAATGAACCAGCCTGTCCTCTCCTCTGTCCTCTCTGCTGCCCCGAGGACCACGCCAGCCCTGTGCAGGCTGAGCAGCCAGCAGGAAGAACTCCTCTGGCACCACTCTGCCTCCCCACCAAGCCCAAGGAGCTGTCCTGGAGCTCAGAGATCAGATTTAGCAGCCAGCCCAGCTCGGCANGAGTAGAAGCCCCAGTAGAAAAAAGAGTAGAAGCCCCAGTAGAAAAAGAGTAGAAGACCCAGTAGGAGAAGAGTAGAAGCCCCAGAAGAAAAGAGTAGAAGGCCCAGTAGAAAAAAGAGTAGAAGCCCCAGCAGGAGAGGAGTAGAAGCCCTGGAGGTAAAGTTCAGACCTAGGGTTGAGATTGGAGAAGAACAGCAGAACTAGAACCAGTTGAGGAGGCCCAGGACAACCTGGGACGGGGCACTTTGGAGAACATGGTGCTTTCTGTTTCTCTGTCTTGGTGTCACAGAGAAGAGTCTTTGTGTATGTTTGTGACTTACAGGCCAACAATGATATTTTAGCCTTTCTGTCTGGGATGCCCGTGACCAGGAACACGAAGTACCTGGATCTGAAGAACGCGGTAAGTCCCTGGACTCTCCTCTCCCAAGCTGCCCAGGTAGCCCGTTGGCTTTTTGGTGGTGGCTTCTCTTAATCCTTCCCCACCCCTCTCTGGGATAATCCAAGAAATTAGAGATCAGTACAACAGATTCCTACAGCAGCACTTGCTCTCTGGAGGCTTTTTGTCTTCAGATGACTTGGAGAACGTTCTCCTTGTGGGAAGCAGCAGCATTTCCACTTGGCTGGAGGAAAGCAAAGTGAGGTCCCTCCAAAGGCAGAGGTATGAGTCGAGCCCTGCATCCAGGAGTGTCCTGCAGAGCTCCATATGGAAGCACCCCCAGCAGAGCTCCTGGAGCCCAGCAGGCAGGGCTCTGTCTCGATAAGGGTGTGAGATGGAGCCTTCCTCCCTGGGGCTGGTTCTCAGGGTGGAAATGGCCCCAGTCTGGTCTTCATCCCTGTGAACCAAGCTTGGCTTTCCTCCTGGCACGCTGAGCTTGCAGCCCTTGGTTGGCCAAACTCTTCCCCTGCCTTGGTTAGATGGTGTTGCTGCTGAGGGAGCAGGAAGGGTGCTCAGAAAGCAGGTTGCACGTGTCTGATGGTGATGGGACAAGGGAAATGGTGGGAAACCTCCCACCTCAGAGAGAAGATGACCTTCAGTGAGCCCCTTGTGTCTTTCAGCAAGAGATGCAGCGGTACAAGGAGGTGTGTTACTACATGCTCTTCGCCCTGGCTGCCTATGGCTGGCCCATCTACCTGATGAGGAAGCCCACGTGTGGCCTCTGTCGCCTGGCCAGGTCCTGCTCGTGAGTGGCCATCCTGTCTGTCACTGCCTTCTCTCCTGCCCTCCTCCCCCTGCTTTTCCCAGCTTTACAGTTACTGATTTTTCTCATTAATTCCTCTATCACCCCTCTATTCCTTGCTCCTCTTCTCCTCCTTGCTCTTCTCCTCTTCTCCTCCTTGCTCTTCTCCTCTTCTCCTCCTTGCTGCTGCTCTTTTTTTCCTCCTTGTTCTTCTCTTCTCCTCCTTGCTGCTCTTCTCTCCTTGCTCTTTTTTTCCTCCTTGCTCCTTTCCCCCTCCTTGCTCTCCTTCTTTCCTCCTCCTTTTCTCCTCCTTGCTCTTCTTTTCTCCTCCTTGCTCCTCCTTTTCTTCTCCTCCTTGTTCTTCTCCTTTTCTCCTCCTTGCTCCTCTTTTCTTCTCCTCCTTGTTCTCCTTTTCTTCTCCTCCTTGCTCTTCTCCTTCTCTCCTCCTTTCCTCCTCCTTTTCTCCTCCTTGCTCTTCTTCTCCTTTTCTCCTCCTTGCTCTTCTTTTCTTCTCCTTTTCTCCTCCTTGCTCTTCTCCTTTTCTTCTCCTCCTTGCTCTTCTTTTCTCCTCCTTGCTCTTCTTTTCTCCTCCTTGCTCTTCTGCTTTTCCTCCTCCTTGCTGATCTTTTTTTCCTTGCTGCTCTTCTCCTTTTCTCCTCCTTGCTCTTCTTCCTTCCCCCTCCTTGCCGCTCTTCTCTTCTTCTCGCTCTTCATTTCTTCTTCTCCTTGCTCTTCTTCTTTCCACCTCTCAGTAGCTTTTTACCTTCACACTTTCTGCTCAATCTCCTCCTCATGGTTTCTTCCCTGCTTCCCTTGCTCAATGAACCAGCCTGTCCTCTCCTCTGTCCTCTCTGCTGCCCCGAGGACCACGCCAGCCCTGTGCAGGCTGAGCAGCCAGCAGGAAGAACTCCTCTGGCACCACTCTGCCTCCCCACCAAGCCCAAGGAGCTGTCCTGGAGCTCAGAGATCAGATTTAGCAGCCAGCCCAGCTCGGCAGGGACTTGGCAGTTGGGTCTTTATTAAGGACTTGGGCCGTGTCCTCTGTGATGAATTGTTTTGTCCTGCCCCACTCCACAGTTCTCACCCCCTGGTGTGGTGCTGCTGGGGTTGCTTCAGGATCATGCTCCTCTCAAGGTTCTCCACCAGCAGATCCTCCTTGGGGTTCAGCTGTTTGCACCTCCTTGGGGTTGAGCTGTTTGCACTTGGGCCACCACTGTGCTGAGCCAATTAGGAGGAATATTCTGCCCTTACTTCTAGTGGTGAAGTGTCTCAGAAGGGAGGAAAAAACCCTTCCATGCTTCTGGTTTGCTTCTGGGATGATTCTAGGCTGGTTTTTCCCTTTTTTTTGTTATAAATAGCTGTAACCTCAGTAAACTCTGGCTGCTTTCTGTGTGCAAGGGATGTAGGACTGTGGTAGGGAGCACAGGAGACATCCCAGCCCCACCATGCCTTGGCTCCTCGGGGACTGCTTGCACTGGAGCTCTCTCTGGTGCTCAGAAGGGAAACTGCAGCTCAGCCCAGTGCCCCTTGATGGTGGAACCTGAGTTCTCCACTGCTTGGTGCGAGAGCTCCTACAAGTTTCTTCCCCAGGAGGGTGGGGAGACACTGGCCCAGGTTGCCCAGAGAGGTGCTGGAAGCCCCATCCCTGGACATTTGGAAGGCCAGGCTGGCTGGGGCTGTGAGCAACTGATGGAGTGGGAGGTGTCCCTGCCCATGGTGGGGGGTTGGAGCTGGATGATCTTTGAGGTCCCTTCCAACCCTGACGATTCTATTCCAAGTGAAGGAGATCACTGCTCTTGAGGGCAGTGTGGCATCCAGGCTCTGTCCCTCCCTCATCTCCAGGCATTCTGGAGGTCTTCTTCATGTTCCTCTCCTCAGAGGTGTTCTCCTGTCCTGCAGGTGCTGCTGCCTGTGCCCCTCTCGGCCCCGCTACGCGCCCGGGGTGACCATAGAGGAGGACAACTGCTGTGGCTGCAACGCCATCGCCATCCGCCGCCACTTCCTGGACGAGAACATGACCTCGGTGGACATTGTCTACACATCCTGCCATGATGCTGTAAGGAGAACCCCCAACCCCCCCTTGATACCTGGGACACGCTCCTAAGGCCTTTCCTAGTGGGATTTTCCTGCTTCCAAGTGTAGTGGTGCAAAGAAGGGAATTTGGGTCTTTTTCTGCCCGTCCTCTCTCTCCATCATGAAGTTCTGCTGCTTGCACAGAAATATTTGCTGGTGTCCAAAGTGGTCATAGAATCATCTAGGTTGGGAAAGACCTCCAGGATCAAGTCCAACCTTCATCCATCATCTCCCTGACCCCCAGACCGTGTCCCCAAGCACCACATCTACTCGTGTGTTGACCCCCTCCAGGGATGGGGACTCCACCACTGCCCTGGACAACCCATTCCAATGCCTGAGAACTCTTCCAGTAAAGAACTTCTTCTTAATGTCCAATCTAAACCTCTCCTGGTGCAGCTTGAGGCCATCACCTCTTGTCCTTAGTTCCTTGGGAGAAGAGCCCAACCCCAGCCTCACCACAACCTCCTTTGAGGTAGTTGTAGAGAGCAATGAGGCCATTCAGAGGAGCACTTACCCATAAGGCAGAAGCTGTTGGGCTGCTCTGCTCCTCTTCCCTGGGCAGGAGAAGAATTAAATGGGGTTGTCCCACCTGGTTGCTACAGGAGTGGGTCTTTTCCAGGTTTATGAGACTCCTTTCTACGTGGCTGTGGACCATGAGAAGAAGAAGGTGGTCATCAGCATCCGAGGAACTCTGTCTCCAAAAGTGAGTGTGCCTCATGGCAAACGTTCAGGAGAGTCTTGAGACCTTCCTGATCTGACTTACCTAAACCATGGTGACTTCTTCTCTTCCAGGATGCCCTGACCGACCTCACTGGGGATGCCGAGCGCCTTCCAGTTGAGGGTCACCACGGAACGTGGCTGGGACACAAGGTGAGGAAGGGACTGAGGAGGAACTCTTCACAAGAGCTTGTGGTGATGGGTTCAAACTGGAAGAGGAGAGATTTAGATTAGAAATTAGGAAGTTCTTCACTCTGAGGGTGGTGAGACACAGGTTGCCCAGGGAAGCTGTGGATGCTCCATCCCTGGAGGTGTCCAAGACCAGGTTGGGTGGAGCTTGGAGCACCCTGCTCTAGTGGGAGTTGTCCCTGCCATGGCAGGGGGGTTGGAACAAGATGATCTAGAAGGTCCCTTCCAACCCATTCTCTGAAAGGAAAACAAACCCCAAACAACCCCCCACCACTTCATTTCTTCTTCTGATGTTTTGACTTATTAATTAAACACCCAAAACAAGTGGCCTTAATTGCTGGAGGGGCTTTTAGGACTGGGTGTTACATAATGGCAGCGAAATGGCTCCGAGATATTAAACTACAACCCTTGGTGCACCAGTTCAAACCCCTCTGTCTGTAATTAAACCCATACAATTAGTCTCAACCGAACCATAAAAGGCACCTGTGGAGGGCTGGGACAAAATTATTGGAGTCACTCAAACGACTCCTTCTTCCAGTGACCTTTTCAGGACCCACAATCCAACCTTGAGGAGGTGTTTAAAATTCTGGTGGAAAGGGGGGACAGGGATTGAACCTCCTGGCAGGACCCAGGTCTGGGTAATTAGGCTGATGCTCTGTCTGGGGTAGTGATTGGGGCTGCACCAATTAAATCAATTTACTGGAGAGCTGACCCTTGCCCCAGCCCAGCAGAACAATCCCACCCGTGCTGGGGCTTCAGATCAGCTGGAATTTGGCAGCTCCTCAAGAGGTGGTGCCAGGGCTGGGGGAGCAAAATAGGAGCTGGAGGTTGGGTGTGTTGGGAGGGACGTGGGGGCTGTTGGGAGAGTTGGGCTTGGTCAGCCTGGAGAAGGCTCCAGGGAGACCTTCTGGGGGCCTTGCAGGACTTGGAAGAAAGATGGGGAGAGACTTTTGGGCAGGGGCTGTTGGGACAGGACAAGGGGGGATGGTTTGGAACTAAAAGAGGGAGATTTAGAGGAGAGAGAAGGTGGAAGTTGTGGATGCTGAGGGTGGTGAGAGCCTGGCTGAGGTTGCCCAGAGAGGTGGTGGCTGCCCCATCCCTGGCACCATCCCAGGGGAGGTTGGAGCAACCTGCTCTAGCTGCAGATGTCCCTGCTCCCTGCAGGGGGTTGGAGAAGACCTTTAAAGTCCCTTCCCACCCAACCCCATCTGTGATTTAAGCTGCTGCTGCTCATCTGGTCATGGTCCCTTCGGGGGGGGCATTGAGCTTGTAACCATGAGCTGGGAGCTCCTGCTCCATGCTTGATGTCCCACCTGAACTCCAGACCCCTTCTCTGGGCTTTAGGAGGTGGAGCTTTGGTAGCTGGTGGGTACCTGGCTAGATGTGGCTCTGATGAAATCACCACCCAATAAAGTGGGGTTTGACCACTCCATGATCTTCAGGTCTCCCAGATGGATCTTCTTGAGAACCTCCTCTTTGGCTAATGGGTATTTCCTTTGTTCCCCCTAAAATGAGAAAATTAATCAACCTGGTGAACATGTTATGGACCCGTAGATAAATCCAGTGGTATTTTGTCCCATAACTGATATTTTTGCTCAGATTTTACTATTTGATGCTTCTGAATCATTATGTCATCAATCAATGGCAACATCACTAATTAACTGAGCTCCAAATGACTTTGCACAGTTGGTGTGACCCACGTTTTGTACAGAGGAAGGTAAAAGGGAATTTTTTCTGGTTTTAAAGCACAGAAACCCCCCCAATAGATCCCTGCAGAAGGTGGCATTTCCTTTATTATTTATATGAAAATATTCCTGTGCTGGTGCCTGAGATGAAACGTGATCAGATCATTGCCCTTGATCCAGGCTGAGATTTTATTTGGCCTTTGTGTTAGTTCTTTGTTGCTTGTTGCCTGTACAGAAATCTGGCTTTATTTGAAATTATTATCAATATTAATCTTCAGGCAATAATGTTCTATCCAAGGGGAGCCCGGGGAGGTAATAAAATTTACAAATGCCTCTTTTAATGCATTTTTAATGTCCAGGAGTCAACTTCAGGACAAAAACCAAGTGAAGTGTGTTGCTCACACATTTAATTTGGAGCAAAGCACTTGGCTGGGGGGAGCTTCCTGGAAGGTGTTGGATTCCTGGTCTCCTCTGTGCTCACCCTGTCCTGCACACCCAGGAGAACATCTCCCTGGGCTTCCTGGTCCATCAGCCAGCTACAAATCAAACCTCTTGGTGGTGACATGGGCCCCCTGGTCGCTCTGCTGAAGGTGTTTGATTGCTGGGGTCTTGGAGCTAATCATAGAGTCCTAGAAAGGGTTGGGTTGGAAGGGACCTCAAAGATCACCTCGTTCCACCCCCCTGCCATGACAGGGACACCTCCCACCAGAGCAGGTGGCTCAAGGCCCATCCACCCTTGAACCCATCCAGTGTTGGGGCATCTACATCCTCCCTGGCCAGCCTGTCCAGGGTCTCACCAGCCTCAGAGTGAAGAATTTCCTTCTAATTCCTAATCTAAATCTCCCCTTCTCTAGTTTGACCCCATCACCACTTGTCCTGTTACTACAAGCCCTTATAAAAAGTCCTTCCCCAGCTTTTTTGGGGACCTCTTCAGCTACTGGAACACTACAAGAAGGTCTCTCTGGGGCCTTCCAGGCTGAACAACCCCAACTCTCTCAGTCTTTCCTCATAGGAGAGATCTCCCAGCCCCCTGGTCATCTTCATGACCTCCTCTGGACCCACTCCAACATGTCCCTCTTGCCCTGGGGACTCCAGAGCTTGAGCTTCTTTGTCTTTAAGTAACCCTAAGTTGAGGGCACACATCCACACTTCATTCTGTTGGACTTGTCTAGAGGAAAAGAGCTGAGATGCTGAAGTTATGGAGGTTTCCTTCTTGGTGTTGAGCCAAGAGGGATGACAAGAAGTAGCTGCTAGAAGGGAGCCCTCAAAGCTCAGCCAGGGTTTGATAGGACAGTCACAACAATCATTATCCAACCCAACAGACCCCTCTGTGGGTTTTCACACACCCCATTCAAACATCATGAGGAGTTTTGTGCCCCCAACCTGCACATACAAAATATTTCCCTTTCCCTCCATCTCCAGCCCCTGCTTATTTACATCTGAGCTTGACAAACTAACCCCAGATCATTTAATTCCTTAAGAAGCAGCATCCACTGAAATGACAAATCCAGAGGTGGCTCTGCAGCCATAAAAGCCTCGTTCCCTAATATTAAAATCACTGTCTATTTAAAATATACTTTAATTATCAGGGATCCAGCTGTAAGGGCTGACTAAGAGCCCATTAGTAACAGCACCATGGATTTGGGTCATGCTTTTCCAAAATAGCCTCCCCCAAATCACCTTAGGAGTTTATGTAAGTGGTCCATGGTTGACTTCTCATGAGGGTTGGGATTGGAGAGGCCTCTGAAAGCAGCAGAAGCTGCTGAGAGCTCAGGAGGTTGGCACAAAAATCTCAGGGCATCTGCTTGGTGCCAGAGCTGGTGGCATTTGGGGCTTCCCATCTCCAGCAGAATCACCTGCTCTTCACTGCTCACATGGGCTTGGATGATGCCTTTGCTGTGGAGGTCTTTGAAAAAGCCTTTTCTTTAGGAGGTGGCCACGAATTCTGTGATGTCCATGAGATCAAACAGTGCTCAACAATGTTCTCTTTGTACTTCAGGTCTTTTCAGGTAGGGCTGGGATGGGAAATAGAGGAGATGATCTTCCCAGGCAGTGTCAGTTCTTTGAGGGCTCTGATCAGCAGATGATTTATTTCTCTTCCCCCTGCACCACGTCACTCTTGGCCAGCCTTCAGCCTTGCTGGTCTTGGAGATGTGGGACAAAGGTTGGGCTTGATGATCCTGGAGGTCTTCTCCAGCCTCAATGATTCTCTGTGTGGTTTGAGACCCAATTCTCATTGTTTAGGACAGATGAACCTCATTTGTAATTAGTACATGGAGAAACCCCCTTCAGATGCCACCATTGGAGGAGGAATGTTTAGAACCTCACCTTGTTTCCCATTTTCCAGCCATTCTTAGCCTGTAGTGAGTAAAAACCTGTAATAAATTGTGAGTAATTCCCTTTGACATCCCCTTTTAGTTGTTTTCTTCTCCAGCCATTGATAACTCTGTACAGAGACTCTTCCCCTCTGGGGGTGTCTTGGTGTTTGTTTTCCTGGTGACCTTCTCAGCCTGGTTCAGAAGTCTCAAAGCAAGAGGGTGCTTTTGTGGTGCAGAAAATCCAAGTTTATCCCTTTATCCTGCTGCAGGTCCCAATATCTCCTGAATTACCAGATCCTCAACCTTGTGTTTGAGTGGGTTGGTTTGTGGGTTGGGGTTTTTTCTAGGCTTTGTCCCAAGAGCCCAGGAATAGGGCCTGGGAGTGTTCTCTTCATTTAGGAACTCTCATTATTTCTAAACACTTTGTGGCTCTGATAATCAGCGAGGCAAGAAATGTGCTTAATGAGGTCTGAACAGCAAGGGGAGGCAGGTTTGGGGGGCCCCAGAAATGCTGGGAGGCCAGGCTGGGAGAGTTGGGCTTGGTCAGCCTGGAGAAGGCTCCAGGGAGACCTTCTGGGTCCTTGCAGGACTTGGAAGAAAGATGGGGAGAGACTTTTGAGCAGGGGCTGTTGGGACAGGACAAGGGGGGATGGTTGGGAACTGAAAGAGGGAGATTTAGACTGGAGAGAAGGTGGAAATTTTGGCCTCTGAAGGTGGTGAGAGCCTGGCTGAGGTTGCTGCCCCATCCCTGGAACCATCCCAGGTGAGGTTGGGCTCTGAGCAACCTGAGATAGTTGCTGGTGTCCCTGCTCCCTGCAGGGGTTGGAGGAGATGATATTTAAGGTCCCTTCCCACCCAACCCACTCTGTGACTGATTCCTCCTCACCCCTGCCCTGTGTCCCTGGGAGCTCCCCCAGTTCAGAGCAGGGGGGTGTCTGTTGGGTGCTGCTGTGGGGCCCTTCACACCCTCTTCTCTCTTCTCTCTGCCCCAGGGCATGGTGCTGTCTGCTGAGTACATCAAGAAGAAGCTGGAGCAGGAGATGGTGCTTTCCCAAGCCTTTGGACGGGACCTGGTGAGTATCAGTTGTCTTCTATCCTTGCAGCTTATAGAGGAGACAAGAAACCTTCATGTCCTCCATCTGTTGTATTAATTTCTCCAATCCTCCTTCAGTTCCCACCAGCCAGGCAAGGAGTAACTCATTCCCCCAGGGATTTTATCTTCTGAAACCCCCAATGCTGCACAGCTCCTGATTTCTCTTTATTTCTCAGGCTCCAGTCCCCATTTGGTAGCAAAGCAGGACAGGGGACATTAAAAACAAATCAACAGGAACTAAAATCCCATCTCTATGGAGATTTTCTTGGGAGAGGGGAGTGGGATGTCTTGCTGGCTGGCTGTGTGTGCACATCTCAAGGGATGGAGAGCTCCTGGAGAGCCCAGGGGAGGTGTTAGGAAGGAGCTCACTTTAATTTGTGTAGTAATAGCCCAGCCTGTCCCCACTGGGGACATTGGAGCTGCCTCCTTCCCTGCTCTCCTTTCCTCGTGCCCAAAATGTGCCCTCAGCACCACATCTCCAGCCTGCCAAACCCCTCCAGGGCTGGGGACTCCACCCCTGCCCTGCCCAGCCTGGCACAGCCCTTCCCAGCCCCAAACACCAACAAATTGTTCCTCAGCTCCAACCTCAACCGCCCCTGGGCCACCCTGGGGCTGGTTCCTCTTGTCCCTATCGGAACAAGCAACGTTGTGACTTAGATTAAAGAATTTAAATCAAAGCTCTGCCTCTGTTTAAAGCTGAACTTGCCCTCACTAGTTTCCATCGGTGGAGAAGCTCCTTTGCTGGAGCCTCACGTGCTCCTCTGTGGAAAAGACCCAGAACTGATGAAGGGGACACATCTTGAGGGTTGGTGACTTGCTTTTGAGGTCGCTCTGACCTCAGTTCCTCCTTTGGTGTGTGTGTGTTTGCAGGGCAGAGGCACTAAACACTACGGGCTGATCGTGGTGGGTCACTCCCTGGGGGCTGGCACTGCTGCCATCCTCTCCTTCCTCCTGCGCCCACAGTACCCCTCGCTCAAGTGCTTTGCCTACTCCCCTCCCGGGGGGCTCCTGAGGTAGGTGTTGGGGCTGGAGGAGCAGGGGGTGTAGCTGAGGGTGGTTCAGGTCCTTGTGATGCCCTCAGGAGCAGTAAAAGACAAATCTCTGCCCTAAGCAGAGACATGGAGAGGGGTTTGTAGGTGCTGAGGGTCCTTGGCAGCCTTTGCTCTGGGTTTGGGTTGTGATGGCAGGTGGCCCCTCTCCCACATATTCTGATTTATGACTTATTTATCCCTGGCTGTGGCTCTAACTTCACCCTGAGTAGTAGAAAACACACGTTGAGTGGCCAGGGTGAGACCTTCCTCCCTCTCTGCACAGTCCCAGTGTGTCCTCTCCCCACCTGCTGTGAGCAAGGGAGGTGTTTGACCCAGTGGAGATCTGTTGATGTGGTTGGTTGGGCTCCTTCTGCAGCTGACAAAGAAACTGGCACCTCCTGGGGTGATTTGTTATTCTAAAATAAGTGGGGTTGGGCTTCTTGGGGGCCTATTTCTCACCCTCAGCTCTAGGGAGGATCTAGTGTGGCTGCTTTGGCCATCTCTAAGTTGTGGTGGATTCCTCCTGCTATAAGCTGGTCAGCTATTTATATATCAGCCAAACAAAACCACCCCATGTGGTGGCTGTGAAGGGAGAGAAGATCTTAGATCAACTTAAAAGCACCTTTGGATAGTCAGAAGCTTCTTGTGGTAGTTACTCCATGATGTCCCAGGAGCAGCCAAGGGGTTTACACCACCCTGCTGCTGAACCTCTAGAGTGTTCATGAGGTTTAGAGCTTGCTGCTGCTCCTGAGATCCACTGATAGCTCAAGTTGTGCTGGTTTGGAGTTCAAGGAGGTGCCTCTGACTCCCACACGTTGTGTCATGCCCAGAACCATCCCTAGGTCAGTGATGCAGCCTCTGCTGGCTCCTCAGAAGCTCTCTGGGTGGAGTGGAGGCCTTAATTCCCCCTGATCTTGGTACCCAGCTTGCTGCAGAAAGGGACCATCTTAATTCTTTGGGAAGCAGCCTCAGGAACATGGAATTTCTTCTTCCTTTCTGCTGCCCTGGCCATTCCCAAACTGTTGGGCAATGACTGAGGCATCAAGTTAAAGCTCTTTTCTTTAGCAAGGTGCAAGTCCCTCGAGCAGCTTGGGTTGTGGGGTCACTGCTTGGTAACCCAGTGGCAAGTTGGGAATGTGCAGTTTGCAGCTCCTGAACCACTATTTGCTTCTTCTTGGTCCTGTTTCTCTTCCAGTGAGGATGCCATGGAGTATTCAAAAGAGTTTGTGACTGCAGTCGTGCTTGGCAAAGATCTAGTGCCCAGGCAAGTTGAGAAGGGGCTGAAGTTCTTGATGGGTACCTGCTGTTCTCCACCAAAGCCACCCAGAAACACTCACATCATCTCTGTCTCCAGTGTCCCCCTTCACCCATCCTTCTGTGCTTCTTACTTGTCTTCCTCTATCACTGCATCTTCTACCTGGACACCTCCATTGGTGCTTCACACCCCTTTTTAGAGACATAGGGTTGGAAGGGACCTAAAGATCACCCAGTTCCAACCCCCCACCATGGGCAGGGACACCTCCCACTACATCAGTTGCTCACTGGCCTTCAGAATGTCCAGGGATGGGGCTTCCAGCACCTCTCTGGGCAACCTGGGCCAGTGTCTCCCCACCCTCCTGAGCAAGAACTTCTTCCTAAGTTCTCATCTCAGTCTCCCCACCTCTAGTTTGGAGCCATATTTCTATAGACACAGCCCCTCCCCAGCTCTCAGCTGCCTGGGTGACAGACAGGGGTGAATATTCCACCTCTGTTACCCTCCCTGCCATCACCCTGTCATCTCAGACCTCTTCACACCCTGCCCTGGATGTGCTGTCACCCTCAGTACCTGCTCTGTGTCATCTCATCTCCCAACCAGCTCCCTCATGTCTTGGCTCTGGGCATTTCTCACCTCTCAGCAGCTCCTGGGACAAGGAGCCAGACAACCTGGGGTTGACTTTTGCTTCTCCCCTGTTGTGTGACCTCAGATAAACTCCATTTCTGTCTGTACAATATAAGGCACGTGGAATTGAGGGGAGGAGAAGTGCTGCATAATATTGAACATACCTTTTGGGTCCCCTTGTGACCAGCTCTTGTCCATCTATAACCTGTTCACACAGCTCTGGGCCACCTTTCTAACTTCCCTGCTCTGTGTCATCCTCCACATGTCTCCTCTTCTCTCTGTGGTTGCATCATCTCCCTCGTTACCTCTTCCTTGACCTCTCATATCTCTGTTTGCTGCTTTGTTTCTGTCACTACACTTCACACTTTATTGGCACAGTGGTTTCCTGGGGTCCTGGGTGATGCCACAACCCCCTCTGAGAGGGTCTCTATGGTGGTGGTGGCCACAACCCCCTCTGAAATGGTCTCTGCTGTGGTGGTGGTACCTTTTTGTGGTGTCTTTGGTAGCACAGCTCCTCGTTCTCCTGTGCTGTGTCCTCCCCAGGCTCCTGTTCCCTGCCCAGCTCTTGTAAACCCCTTCTTCTTCTTCTTCTTCTTCTTGTCCTCCAGAATTGGTCTCTCCCAACTGGAGGGGTTTCGCCGGCAGCTTCTGGATGTTCTTCAAAGAAGTAACAAGCCAAAGGTAAGAGTAAAGATGAACAAAGGAAGATGCTGCTGCTTCATGTTTCACTTCAGGGCATGGTCTAGAGCTCATGGTAGTGTTGGGTGGATGATCTAAGGCTTCCAACCTTAATGATCCTAAGGTTAAAGTTGGGAGAGGAAGAAGCAGCTTTAGTGGGTCTATAATTTAAGCAGTCAGGGTTTGTTTTCTTTATTCTGGTATGAGATGCTCAATTTAAACCTCCCAGCAGTGTCTGGTGAGACGACTCTGCTTCTGTTTGATGGTTCCCCCCCCTCTTTTCCCCTGTGTTGAGCAGTGGAGGATCATCGTGGGGGCCACCAAGTGCATCCCCAAGTCCGAGCTGCCCGAGGAGACAGAGGAAAATTCCGTGACCAGTAATCGGCTGTGGACCCACCCCAGTGACCTGACCATTGCCCTCTCTGCCAGCACCCCCCTCTACCCGCCCGGCCGCATCATCCACGTGGTGCACAACCACCCTGCAGAGCAGTGCTGGTGAGTGCCCAGGGGGCCACCAGCACCTGGCTGGGCTCAGCAGGGTCAGGTTTGGGGTCAGGAGGAGCTTGAGGGGCTGGAGCGTGGCCAGAGAAGGGCAAGGGAGCTGGAGAAGGGTCTAGAGCAGGAGTGTGGTGAGGAGCAGCTGAGGGAGCTCAGGAGGAGGCTCAGGGGAGACCTTGTGGCTCTGCACAACTCCCTGAGAGGAGGTTGGAGCCAGGGGGGGTGAGATCTCTTGTCCCCAAGGGATGGCCCAAGAGGAACCGGCCTCAAGCTGCCCCAGGGGAGGTTGCGGGTGGAGCTGAGGAGCAATTTCTTCACGAGAAGGGCTGGATGAAGCTGGGAAGGGCAGAGTCCCCACCCCTGGAGGGGTTTGCCAGGCTGGAGCTGTGGTGCTGAGGGCCAGGGGTCAGTGGTGCCCTGGCAGGGATGGGGAATGGGTGAACTTGATGATTTTAATAGATCTCTTCCAACCTAAATGATCCCGTGATTCTCTGTCATGTCACTGTTGGCTGGTGCCCAGCTCTGGAGCAGTGGCAGCAGCAGATGTACTTTAATATCTTCTCCCTCTCTTTTTCCTCCTGTTGCTTCTCCTCCTCTCTCTGTTTTCCTTCTGCACACCAAAATACTGACCTGTCCTTCCAACCCTGGCTCCCTCTTTCCCTCTCTGTCTGGATCCCAGTTGCTGTGACCAAGAGGACCCCACTTACTTTGCCATCTGGGGTGACAACAAAGCATTTAATGAAGTGATCATCTCACCAGCGATGCTGCACGAGCACCTCCCCTACGTGGTCATGGAAGGGCTCAACAAGGTACCACAGAGAATTGGGGTCAAGGAGCACTTGGGTGCCCTGTCCAGGGACCTTTGTGCCTGGTCCTTGTCCAGGAGAGTTGGTTAAAGACACAAGGCCTTTTACTTTGGAGGGAAGGAGGAGAGATGATTGTGTTCTGAGGCCATCACAGGCTCTTAGAGTTGGATGTAATGAGATCTGGAAGTGGAATGTGCCACCCCAATACCCAGATGAGGTCTTCTGTCCAAATTTAGTGCCCTCATAACATGAAGTTGGGGGTTATTTGGTTCCTTCTCTCAGAAGCTGGGCAGTTCAGGTGAAATCCAGGCTGGGACGAGCCCTCCAAGCTGGGACAAGCCCTCCACCCTGCGCCTGCAGCCCCCCTGTTACCCTGAGTGGTGACTGAGCTGCTATGGCATTGGACTAGATGACCTTTAAAGGTCCCTTCCAACCCCAAACATTCATTCTGGGAGGACAGGGGATGGCAGAACTCACTGAGATATCCTTTATCTCAAGACCTTGCCCCATGCTCGCAGAAGACATTGGTAAGAAAGAGGCAACTGTGGCCTTTGGGAAGCCCTGAGCTGAGGAGACCAAAGCCCAACTGTTCCTTGCTTGCCTTCAACAGGTCCTGGAGAACTACAACAAGGGGAAGACAGCTTTACTTTCTGCAGCCAAAGTGATGGTGAGTCCCACAGAGGTGGATCTCACCCCAGAGCTGATCTTCCAGAGTCAGCCCTTACCCAGTGGACCCTCGGTGCAGATTGGAACTGGAGCCCTAACAGTGGACAGGAGGAACAGCAGCACCAAGTAAGGACGTGTCTGGGATGGCTTTGAAGGGCTCTAGGTGTGGGTCCTCAGCCTCTTGGGTGGTTGTGATCGATGCTGGTGGGAAGGACAGATCCAAGGTTGCCTTTGTGGGACTTGTGTTGTTCAATCCTTGGTGTTGCTCAAGAATCTGTGGGTCAGGAGAACCCAGAGGGTTGAGGGTATGGAATAAGCTTCCTTTCATCTTGGGGTTTTCTCTGAAGGCAAAGCTTGCAGCAAGGAGCCTCCTTGCAGGTGTTCAGACAACATTTGAGGCATCACAGGGCCACAGAGTTGCAAGAAGCAAAGGAATTAAGTAGAAAATGCCCTTATTTCAAAGCTCCCATCACGGGGTGACATTTTATAGGGCAAACATGCAGAGAAAACAGGGAAGGTGAGAGAAGGAAGGTGGTTTGTAGTCAGAGACAGCAAATGGGAGCTGGGTGGAAAGAGGAGACAATCTATGGGTGGGAGGGGGTTGTTTCTTGGCAGGGGAAGGTCCTTGGGCACGAAGCTCCTCATGCACATGTTGCTCTAACCAGAGGCACCCCCAGCTCTGAGAAGCCTCTTGTCTCTCCATCCTCCCAGCTGAAAATATTAGGAACAGCTCCTTCCCTCTGGTTCTTGCC
Organism: Brachypteracias leptosomus; assembly: GCA_013401335.1. Taxonomy (NCBI): domain Eukaryota; kingdom Metazoa; phylum Chordata; class Aves; order Coraciiformes; family Brachypteraciidae; genus Brachypteracias; species Brachypteracias leptosomus. Next base: position 40,608 of record VYZX01016118.1, on the reverse strand, counting down.
CTTCTCCCTTTTCTCCTGGCCAAAGGAGGCTCTGAGACGCCTGCCCTAGGTAGAGATGTCCCTGCTGGTGTAGGGAGGTTGGCCCAGATGACCTCTGGAGGTCCCTCCCAGCCTCAGACCTTCTCTGATGAGGAACTTTGTGCCCAACACTTGGCTCCTCTGTCTCTTCATGGGGATGACACAACCTCACCTTGCCCATCTCTCACTGCAGGAGCAAATCCCACTCGGAGATCAGCCTGGAGGGTTTTTATGAGACCAAGCCCCTTTCCCCCGTGCAGAAAGACCCCGTGGAGCTGCTGCTGCTGGACACCAAGGAGCGTCTGTCTGTGGAGCTGCAGGACCGCCGGGCCCCCCTGGCCACCATGGAGAGCCTCTCGGACAACGAGTCCATCTACAGCTTCGACTCCAGGCGCTCCTCAGGCTTCAGGAGCATCCGGGGCTCCCCCAGCCTCCACGCTGTCATGGAGAAGGATGAAACCCACTGCTTCTACATCGACCCTGCCATCCCCGAGGAGAACCCCTCCCTCAGCTCCCGGACTGAGCTGCTGGCTGCCGACAGCCTCTCCAAGCACTCCCAGGAGACCCAACCCCCCGAGAACGCTCTCAACAGCGGCGCCACCACCCCCCAGCGCCGTTGCAGTGAGGAGGGGGCCAGCAGTGAGGGGGACCACGTGTCCCTGCCCCCCAGGGAGGAGCTGAGCCTCCAGAACGGCCGCCTCGCCGACGTGCCCAGTCCCCAGGTGCTGGAGTTTGCCGAGTTCATCGACAGCCTCTTTAACCTGGACAGCAAAAGCAGCTCCTTCCAGGACATCTACTGCATGATGGTGTCAGACAGCTCCAGTGACTTCGCAGAGATGCCCAAGTCTGTCAGTGAACAGGAGATCCTCTTGAGGGCACAGTATGAACCCAACCTAGTCCCCAAGCCCCCGAGGTTGTTTGCAGGCTCAACAGATCCTTCGTCGGGCATCTCTGTCTCCCCCTCCTTCCCCCTCAGCTCGTCTGGAGAGCTCATGGACATCACCCCCACGGGTGTGAGCAGCCAGGAGTGCCTGGCCACCGACAAAATCCGGACTTCCACCCCCTCTGGGCACGTAACCAGCCCTGCCAAGCAGGACGACCTCATGATTTCAGCCCTCTAGTTGCAGGGGAGCAGGGGTGTGGCTCTGCGAGCTGATCCCGTGGGCCGAGTGCTGGGATGATGCTTGGAGGAGGTGGCCACTTGGGCAGTCGGGGTTGAAGGAGACAGCTGGAGAAACGTTCCTCCTGGGGTGGCAGAGTCGGTGGCACAGCTGGTGCCCGGTGGATGGAGCTGCTGTGCCCTGCTTGGCTGCACCAAGAGGGTCTGAGCGGCCAAGAGAGTTCCCTACCTCAGCCTGTCTCCTCCCAGAGGCAGATTCCTTGCCCCAAGGCACCTGCTGAGTTGGGGAGTGAGGTGTCCAGCTTGAGGGAATCCTCAGGGAAGAAGGGGTGGGTTCCCTGAAGCTCCAGGACGGGACAGGCAGAAGTGAGGGGCCCAGGTCAGATCGCACCCCCCTCCCCTCCTTGGTACCACGTCCGTGGAAATGGGTGGATTGAGACTTTGGGCCCCGTTGCACTATCACGTTGGGTCTGGCCCAAGCTCCAACCCATCCCACTTCCCTGGGGATCCCTTTTGTAGGACTCTCTCCTGTTTCAAAGCCATTGGGGCTGTATTCCCCCCCCCAGATGCAGTCTCCCCTCCCCTGGCCAGGCACAGCAAGAACAGGGCACTGTCTCTTCTCTCCCCTGGGTGTTTCTCTGCTCAGTGACCACCAGGCTGCTTGCGAGAGGGAAGGACACTGTTCTGAAGAGCCAAAGCCCTCTGCCTCATCCCTCCTTTGCCTCCTGGACCTCACCACCATCTCTTCCCACTTCCCTGGACCTTTCTGAGCTGGTGACCTTCCTGCAGGACTTGGCAGGATCCTCATCTCGGAGCTGCACGGATGGATCCACCTGAGAAGTTCCACGAGCTTCTCACCACCCAACGTTCTCTGCCAGGACCCTCTGGAGCCTGGGAGCTTCTCCTGGACTTCTCTGGGTCCTCACCCCACCCGTGTGCAGTGATCACAGATCAGGGCCAGCCTCTGTTCAGGGACAAGATGAACTTTTACCAAGTATTGAAATCTCTTGTATGTTTACAGAGCTGCTAAAGCTTTTTTTGGAAGGTATTTATTAAGCAACCAGGGAGGTTTTTCCCTAAGCTAAAAGCCTGTCCCTCCTCTCCTTCCTGTGCTGCTCCCTCTGGGGTAGCTGAGGGGAGAGAGGATGGGCAGCTAGGATTGCAAATCCCCTGCTTTGAGAGTGGGTTGGGGTCTGGGGGGAGCCGTGCTCACCCCTTGCCCCCTTCCTCATCCATCTCCCTCGTTGCACAACAAAGCTTGACCAAGTCTCTAGGAAAACTCCCTGTGCAGAGCCTCGGGGCCTGGGGGGGAGAGACCTGGCCAGGCAGGGGCTCCCCAACGATGGGAGCAGGAGAGGAACCACCTTTCCAGGGTGTTAAACACCCCACGACCTGTGGGAGGCCTTTAATTGATGGGACACCTTCCTAGCAAAGCTCCAGGGAGCCATCGCTGGGTCTCACTGGGGCTCTGTCCTCCCTCCCTGGGGAAGAAATCCCGGTTTTTCAGTTCTTTCTCATGGCAGAGGATTTTTCTTGCCCTCCTCAGCTGTGGCATTCCCCTCGTGGGAGGATGCTGTGCTTCCCAGGAGCTCAGCTCATGACAAATCCCTTTAGCTCGTGACAAATCCCTTACCCAGCTCCTCTTATCCCTCCTCTCTTGCTGGGAGCCCCAGGACTGGGGCTGGGTGGCCTGGATGCCCCCCCAAGCAGCGCACAAGGGCCACCAAAGTGCCACCAGGTCAGACCAGGAGCACTTTATAGCCCCTGTGCACTGATGGACGTGGCTGCAGGTGCCCAGAGCTGAGCTGGGCTTCGTGTCCAAGTGCCCGTGTCCCACTCAGTGACCTCGTGTGGGATGTTGTGTCCCCTCCTTACAAACCACGGGGCCTTCAGAGGTGCAGGAGCTGTGTCAAACAACATTGTCCCCTGTGGTTCAGGGTCCCAAAGGTGACCATTGCTACCCTGCCTTGACCTGGGGGGGGGATGAAGCCCCCCTGGGTTCATCTGTGAAAGAAAAACTCATTTCTGAGCACCAAGAAATCACCTTCTTCCTTTCTTTTCAGTGTCGTCCCCCTTGCTGAGAGCTCCTGGGATTCAGGAGCTCGTGCAGAGCATCTCCTCCACTCTTACAGACCCCAGGGTGAGGCCAAATTGCTGCACACCCCCAAGAAACCCTCAAACTGTGGTGTCCGGGCATACGCACAATAAATGGGGGGGTTGGAGGGGACCAGGGGAGCTGTGGTGGTGGAGGTCCAGGCTAGCAGGCTGGCTTGGCCTCCTCACGAGCTGCTGGAGCAGGGTCAAGGAGCTCCCTGCTGCCTTTGGTCCCTGGGAGAAGGTGGAGGGTGATAACCCTCAGCACTAAGGCAGAGTTTTTATGTCTGCAAAAGCACTTTACAAACAGCAACAGAATCCTCTCTGGCCCTGGCAGGGAGGGGAGGAGATGTCTCTGAGCTGAGCTGGGACTACTGGTGCCACCAGGGTGGTGGCTTGAGGTGAGGAAGGTGGATTCTCTCCCTCCTGAGGGAACAAAACCACTTATTTCAGTAGTGACCTGCTGCTGGTCACCCTATTGCACTAGGAAATCACTCCTGTCCTGGAAGAGGCAGAGGTTGGGGGAGCCTCTTCCCTCCTCTGTGCCACTGGAGCTGTGTCCCAGGGGCTGGGCTCACCCTGAGCAGGGGGCAGCCTGACCTGCTGCAGCTCCTCTGCTTTGTGCCCTCTGATTATCTGGCTGGAGGTACCTGATGCTTGTCTCCTGGCAGTGGAGGGGCTGAAGAGCCCTCTCAGTTGAGGTTCTCACTGCATCACCTCGTGGGTGATTCTTGGTTTCCATTCAACCAGGTCTGCTCCCACTCCTCGCAGGTTAAATCCACGTTCTCTGCTTTATTTCTGCTTTATTTGTCTCTCTGCATCTCGATTCTCATCCCTCCTTGGCTCTAAGAGCAATAGGGCAGAAGCAGCTTGAGAAGGGCTCTTCCAGAGCTCTATCTGGCAAGTTCAGACAAAATCTCAGCCTGGAGCTCCCTCCTCCCTTTGTGCCACCTGCTTTCCCTGCCCTCACCCCGCTGGTGGGACCTGGAGCATCTCCAGGTTTCTTCATCTCTTGGCTTCTCGTTCTTGAGCTTTGTGCCTTCTGATCTTCCTGCCTTCCCTTGGTGTTCCCAGGGGATGTTGCACCTCACGTGGGGGCAGTGCTGGAAGGGCAGGTCCTCAATGGGATCGAGGTGGGAAGGAGGAGGAGAAGCACCAAGCACAGGGGACAGGATCAGGGTGAGCTCCTTGGAGCTGCTTCTTGGGGATGCTCCGTCCTTGGAGGTGTTCAAGACCAGGTTGGATGGTCCCAGTGGGAAGTGTCCCTGCTGTAGTGGGGGGGTTGGAACGAGATGATCTTGGAAGGTCCCTTCCAACCTAAACCATTCTCTGAGCTGCACTTGTCCCCGTGTCCTGTCAGAAGCCCCAGACCCAGGCTGGGCTGTGTTGAGCAGAGCAAACCCAGTGAAAACAGCATTTTCTTCAAATACCTCCTCAGGAGGTTAATCTGGGCCTATTTAAGAGGGGGTTTAAGCCTTTCCTCCTTCTCTTAAGGGGGTTTATTCCTTTATTGAGTGTCTCTGATTTTTCCCTGCTCTGGATTCCTGTGGGCTCCAGTCTCTGCTCTCTCTCGAGCTGTTCTGGTTACTGCTCTTGCCACTTAAATTCATTTTAATCCCTCCTGTATCCTTTTAGATGGGGCAGTGAGATCCCTCCGTGCTCGAGAGCATCCCCTTGATTTATAAAATGGCCTCTTTAATATATTCTTCCTGCACTTGGATGTTTTCTCAGCTTCCTTAATCTGCCTGCAGGCAAAGCCCAATATTTTCTTTGAGTCGCCCACGCGGAGACTGGGTTGAATTTACAAACTGGGGCATGTGAATGCTCAGGATTATCCCTTGCAAGGGTGGTTTAGTGGAGGTTAATCCTTGCTCGAGTGTGTTGGTGTGTTCCCAGTTGGTCTTTTGTGGTGTTATCCCTGGGAGAAGGAGCATCAGCTCCAGCCAGCCCCAAATACTTGTGTATTGGCAGCCTGGAACTTGCCCCTTTCCTCCACCAGACCCTTTTTTTGTGGCTGAACAGGGTACACGTCACCTCTGCAAACCCTATTTGGGTTTTACAGCCTGAAGGGAGGGGTTTGTAGATGCAGTGACACTTGGAGCATCTTAAAGCTCAGCTTTGGAGCATCTTAAAGCTCAGCTTTGGAGCTCCCAGCTCCTCCTTGCTGCTGCTGGTGAGGAGATGCACCCAGAAATCCTGCCCCACCTCTAAATCCCAACCAAACGGTGATGCTGGAGGACATTCCAACATTCCCTGTTGTGTTTCCATCATCAACAGGGGCCCTTCAGCTCTTGCCTGGGGAATGGGCTGGGCTGGAGCTCTGCTGGAGGCTGGGAAAGGGCTGGGCTGGAGCTCTGCTGGAGCTCTGCTGGAGCCTGGGTTTGCTCTGGGCTCCTGTGTCCCCATTACTGGGATGGTCCCTTCCCTTGGCAGCCTCAGGAGGAGGTTCTGCTTTAGCAGCAGCTTTTTATTCCCTTTTTTTTTAAGGATGCTGGTGGCAGCTGCAGCCTGCAGAGCACGCTGAGCCACGGAGGTGGGTAATGTGCTGAGAAAGTGGTTTAATAAGTCTTTAAAGGTACTGCAGAGGCCCTGACAGGCATTTAAAAGGACCTTACCAAGGCAAGCAGCTTTGCTCTGGGCTGCAAAGCCCCTTTCTCCCCTCGGTGGCATTACACTTGCTGCTTTCTCCTCAGACAACTGAGCTCACTGGTGGCTTTTGCTGACAATCCTTCCCCTGCTGCCACTTGCTCCTCATCCCTTCTGTTGAATTTCACCTCCCTAAAGCTGGATTTTCGGCTGGGAGCTGCTTATTTAATTCCACCAGGCTCTCCCAGAGCTGCTCCCTGCACTTTAGGAGGTACAGAGACAATCTTTTTTGGGTTGGAAAAGCAGATTCGTTGGCTCATTAGAGTTCTGTGGGGGCAGAAGCGAAGGAGTTAAAGAAATAACAGTGAAATAAAAGGGAAATGGGTCAAATCTCTGATGCACTGAACCTGGAAGCTCCATGTGAAAGCCAAGAGGAGTGATTTAAAGACACTTGGTGGTTGTTTCTTAGCTGTGAGGTGTCACCTTCTTCCCTTCTTTCACTCTCTGAAGGCAAAGGGAGGGTTGGAAATGCAGCAGAGGTTCTGCACAAGCTTCTCCAAGGCTCTGGAGGAAGGACCAGGTTGCCCTCAAGCTGGAGATCATGGGCTGAGGAGGGTTTGCTGCATGTTCTTGCAGCACTGGAGGGTTTAGGGTGCAGCAGCATCTCTTGTGCCAAAGCTCCCTCTCATGGTGCTGCTGTGGAGGAAAGATTGGGGCTGGGAGGTGGGAACTTGGTCCAGGAGGTGGGAACTTGGTCCAGGAGGTGGGACCTTGGTCCAGAAGGTGGGACATGGTCCAGGAGGTCCTTGTTCTCCAATCAGATGGTTGTACTGGTGTTAGTGGTCGAGTGTGAGAGGTGAAATAGGCTCTATTGGTGTTCATTGGTGTCCTTCCCATCTTGCCAGCTCCCACCAGTGGGATCTGGTGGGGACAACCCTGGGGGCAGCTTGTGCTTTGTTTGCTTCAGGGTTTTCTCTCCCAGCTCTGAGATCTGTGGAGGACAGACCCCAAACCCTCAACCCCATCAATTGATAAGCTCTGTGCCACTAGAGCACAGGGATATCTTGGGAAGGAGACCTTGCATGGTACAACCTGTGTGTCCACGGGGCAGGGATGCTCTTGGCTTCCTCCCATGGCAGGAGCACCATGAAACCCCCAATTCCTGCTCCTTTCTTCCCACCTCCCAGCTCTCTGTGCCCAGCACTCCCCCCAGAGCTGTCATGGGTTGTTGGGAGCCTAAACTTGGGCTGCTTAAGGGCATTCACCCTGGAATTGTGAAACCCTTGAGGAGAGAGCAGCTCCTGCCTTTGGGGAGGGGATTTGCAGCCCTAAAAAGCATCAACTGCCTCCAAGTGCTTCGTTATCTCTCTTGTTGTTTTCTTTCTGGGCTTGTTTTCTCCAGCTCATGCCTGTTGTGCCTTTGTTTTGCTTTGGCTTGAGGTGGGAGCCCCTCAGGAGGAGCTTCTGCCACCTTCTTGTCCCCCCTTGTCCACCCTTGGCTGTTCTCTGGGTGGGTGAAGGGACAGGCAGCACGGCAGGAGCCCCTCCAGAGCTGACCTGGCTGCTGGGGCTTCTCCTTCTGCCTCATCTGGGACTTCCCAGATCCCCCCCCCGCTGCCTGGGGTCAGATCCAAGTGCCAACAGCCCAGCCTGACCCGAGGCCGTGTCCCCAAACCCACAGCCCAGTTCACCCCTCCCATCTGCACCAGCATCTTCTGCCAAGCAGGAGTTGTGGTGGGGAGGGAAGGGAGGAGGTTCTGCTGCTTCTCCCCTTGTCCAGGACCTCAGCTGGTGTCTCACAGGTCTGGCCATGAGCAAAACTCCTCCTGCTCTTCAGGACCTGACTCTGTTCTTGCAAGAGCTTGTGCTCAAAGGGAATTACCACGTTCCAAAGTGTCCACTGGGGGTTTGGTGTCCTGATGTCCCTCTTGGTGGCTTTGGAGGAGCCGTTCCCAAAGGGCAGCTCTCTCTGCAGACAGCTGGGGGGTTTGCTGCTCTTTTGTTGGAGACCTCTGAGCTCACCTGTGCTTGGGTTTATCATTCACTGCTGTGTCCACCTGCCCAGCACCTCTCTAGGGTGAGGGGACCCCCATCTGGCCACTTCTTCATGGCTGCAGCACAGGAATGAGCCTTCACTTGGGTTTTGGTTGAGATCCCCCTGCCCTGCTTCCCACCAGGGCTTTGTGCACTTCTGGTGGCCCAGGCTTGGAGGTGCCTGGTGCAGGTGGTGGTGCCAGGAGGAGGTACCAGCCCAAAGCATCTCTTGGGCTGGCTTTGATGACTTTGGGGGTGTTGTGTGTGTGAGGAGATCACATCACAGTTTACTCAACCTCTGCCATGCACCTTCTGGGTTCCTAACTCCATGGAGCCCACTGATGGCCCCTGTCTTGGTGGCCAAGTGGCATCATCTCCACCTCCTGAGGCTGCAGCTTCTCCCCTGCAGCCAGCTGAAGAGCTGGTGTCCAGGGAATAGCCTCAAGCTCCTGTCCTAGGGATAAACTTAATTATTTATGTCAACAGAGGGGTTCCTGGGGCTGGTGGCTCCTCCCTGGCTGTGTGCATGGGGCAGCAGGAGAGGAGCACCCTGCCCTAGAAGACCCTTCCCCGGGTCCTGCTGTGATGGCCACCAGTCTGTCCCATCCTCCCATGTGGCTGGGGATGAGCAGAGGTGGCAAGAAACTGGTTGAAACTTTCTTTTCTCATCTTTTGTTGTGCTTTTTTTTGGTGCCAGCTGTTGGGTGGAGCCCGGTCGGGTGGTCTCCATGTGGCAGGAGCTGTCTGGTGGGGTCTCCATGGGACATCTCCCTTGCTTCCCACCTCTCTCTCTTGCTTCTGTCACCTGCCTGGCGTGGGGTGCTGGGGCAGCTCAGAGGAGGGGAGCTGGGAATCCACCCTGGGACCCCACCTGCCTCTTCATAGCTAAAAATTATTGCATTTATGGGTGAAAAGGTCCTTCTGGGGAGCTCTGAGCTGCTCTACCTGCCTCTCGCAGGGCTTAGGGGCATATGCAATCATGGGGGGGAGGGAGGGGAGACAACCCTAGGAGCCCGTGTCCCCATGCTCAGCCAAGAGGTCACTGCCCACCCCAGGAATGCTGCCCTCAGACCCCTGCTCCGAGCTGCCCCAGCATGAAGATGAGGAGGAAAAACTCCAGCAACTCCTCCCGTGCCATTCTTAACGTGACTTCTTTTTGTACCTATGTATGAAAGCCCCCGAAGTCCCCTTGCTGTAAAGAGAAGACCCAGATGAATAGAGCCTATTCTATAAAGAGAGCTGTACATAAAGGTTTCTGTACATTGTGTGGCACCGTGGATAAAGTGGATGTAGAAGCATGGCTGGTGTATGTGACTGTTCCCAATGCATGACCCTGGAGGGTGATGGGTGTGATTGGCATGAGGTTGGTGGCTCCAAGGTTGGGCGCATGAGTTTGAGAGTCGGCCAGAACCACCCTCATGGGGTGAGGGGCAAGGGTTGGGGTGTTGGGGGAACGCTAAAGCTCTCCCGGAGAGCCTGAGGAGCAGTTCAGCTGCTGGTGGGGCTGATCCTCACCTCAGGAGATCCACCTGGTCCACATCTCAGTGGGAAGGGCACTCTGGGGAGTGGCTCTGCACCCTGAGAGCAGTTTGGGCAGCAGGGACTGGCTCCAGCCAAGGGTGGAAGCTGCAGGAGACTCAGCTCTGGTGACCTCTGTTCTTCTAAGGAGGAGAGAGTTGAGGAAGAAACGTGATGCTTTGAGGTACCAGGGACTTGGATTCATGGTGTCCTAGGAAAATAATGAGTGCAAACGAGGCAGTTGGTTACAAGGGACTCTTAGGAAGGGGGTGAGAAAGGGGCAGGGGGAGGAGAGAAGGATTGAGGGGTAGGAAGTGGGAAAATAGGAGCTGGGATCCTGCTGCAAAGGAGGTGGGGTCATGGTGGTGAGCAGGAGGGGCACAGGAGCCTGGCATGAAGTGCCCTGCAGAGCAAGGGATGTGTTGGAGCAGGAGTGTGGTGAGGAGTAGCTGAGGGAGCTCAGGAGGAGGCTCAGGGGAGACCTTGTGGCTCTGCACAACTCCCTGAGAGGAGGTTGGAGCCAGGGGGGGTGAGATCTCTTGTCCCCAAGGGATGGCACAAGAGGAACCCGCCTCAAGCTGCCCCAGGGGAGGTTGAGGTTGGAGCTGAGGAACAATTTCTTCATGGGAAGGGTTGGATGAAGCTGCTCAGGGCAGAGTCCCCATCCCTGGAGGGGTTTGCCAGGCTGGAGCTGTGGTGCTGAGGGCCAGGGGTCGGTGGTGCCCTGGCAGGGATGGGTTGGACTCCATCACCTTCAAGGTCTCTCCCAACCACGACGATTCTCCGATTCTGGGTTTATAGAGAGGATCTCAGGGCCTGGAGCTGTTCACACCCCAGTCCTTCCATCCTGGGAAGGGGAAAGCAGGATTTGGGGAGGAGGAGACCAAGGGGAGCCAGAGGAGCAGCCCCAGGAGGGGACCAGGAGAAATCCAGGCAGGAGAAGGAATGCCTGGAGGAAACTAATCCTATTAAAAGCCTCATGGAACAGTTTTTATGGCTGCTCCTGAAGAGCCCGAGGACTCTCGGGGGAATTAAGAGCTCAAAGGTGGCTGAACTACTGAGTCCCTATAAAAAAGCCCTATAAAAAGGGCTGGTATGTAAGTGCCAGCGGGTTTATTTGGTGTTTCTCTTCCTACCCGTGATAGCAGCCTCGTAAAAGGGGATATTGCCCCTTCTGCAAACACTTCCTCTCACGGGGGAAGAAAAACACAAACCTCTGGATACAGCCCTTGTGTAAACACCGAATAATCCACGCTCAGGAGGGAGCTTTAAGGCAGTGATTAAGGACAATATATGAGGTGTACCTGGCAGGCACTGCCCTAAAACTGGGTTTACTGGGAAAAGCTGGAGCTGGGGATGGGGTTTGTTTTACCAGGAGGATTCTCCAGCTCTTTGGGGTGTTGGTGACCATTGGAGAGGTTTCCAGCTTAAAAAATAAAGTGGTTTTTCAACCTGTTGGCCATAAAGCACCAGGGAAATAGTCAAAGGGTTTGGAGGCGGGTGGTGCAGGTCAAGAAAATGAGTGAAAAGTGATGGAAATAAGTCATTAAAGGTGTGGTCTGATTGTTAATTATTTGTGACTGGGAACCAGCGTTGCATGGAGCAGTTATTTGGGTTTTCCAAGGATTCGAGGTTGGAGAGAGGAGAAAAAGAGGAGAAAAGGTGTCAAGAAGAAGTGATGTGAAGGTGGCTGCACAAGAAGCATCTTTAAAACTCCTGCCATGAGGGGTTATTTAATTAATCTGCTTTTCAGAGAGGGGATGGGCTGGGGGTTGGGGGTTCATTCCAGCAAACCTGACTTGATTTTTCTTGAGCACAAGAGGCATAAACCCACGTGGAGGGGCAGGATTTGGAGCTGGGCACTCTCTAGTGCTCAGCACCTTGGTGGGGGTGAACTTGGTGATTTAATGGAGAGTAGAGTGGAGAAAATAGGGTGTTCCTTGTGGTCCCAGGGGGATGGTGGCTGGAGGAGTAGGAGGAGCTCAGGGGGCAGGTGAGGCTGCCCCAGCCTGAGGAGAGACTTGGAAACCAGGCGAGTGGAGGAGTGGCTGGTGATAGAGGAGAGGAAGAGTGTGAGTCAGGCAACGGCAGAGCTGGTGTGTGGAAGGATGTGATTCATGGCCAAGGAGCCACCAGCACCTGCCTGGGGTCAGCACCAGTGTGGGCAGCAGGAGCAGGGCAGGGATGGGCCTCCTGGATGGGCACCTGGAATCCTGGGGTCGGGTTTGGGGTCAGAAGGAGCTTGAGGGGCTGGAGCGTGGCCAGAGAAGGGCAACGGAGCTGGGGAAGGGTCTAGAGCAGGAGTGTGGTGAGGAGCAGCTGAGGGAGCTCAGGAGGAGGCTCAGGGGAGACCTTGTGGCTCTGCACAACTCCCTGAGAGGAGGTTGGAGCCAGGGGGGGTGAGATCTCTTGTCCCCAAGGGATGGCACAAGAGGAACCGGCCTCAAGCTGCCCCAGGGGAGGTTGAGGTTGGAGCTGAGGAGCAATTTCTTCATGGGCAGAGTTGGATGAAGCTGCTCAGGGCAGAGTCCCCATCCCTGGAGGGGTTTGCCAGGCTGGAGCTGTGGTGCTGAGGGCCAGGGGTTGGTGGTGCCCTGGCAGGGATGGGGATGGTTGGACTTGCTCTACCCTTGGCTGGTTTCTTTGCCTGGTGGTGCAGCAGCAGCTCTGGTGGTTCCCATGGCCGAGGTCCCCGTGTCACTTGGCCAGGCTGCAGCAGAGGGTGCTGTGCCCGTGCTGGCAGCGCTGCCACCTTGGGTTCTTTGCTGGTGTGAGGGTTCCCAGGGCTGGCAATCCTGCTCTCTGCCCTCTCCCAGCCCTTGCTCTGCAGAGGGAATAACGATAATAGATGGGAGATGTTTCCTTCTAGGAGGTTCTCGCTGCTGGAAGGCCTCAGATGATCTCTGGGGGTGCTGTAGAAGCTTCTTTCCAACCTCCCCAGAAAGTTTTGGACTGATCTTTTCCAGCACTCCTCTGCCTGAGTTGTTCTGGATCCTGGTGGTGCTGGTTGGAGTCCTTGTGCTGGTGTCCCACGATGGAGACATCTCCTGGAACAGGTGTCCCTGGCTGGCAACCACCCTTTAGTCTTGGTTTTAAACCCCTGGTGGTTTCTCTCCACGTTGGGAACGAACCTCCTGCAGTTAATGAGTAACCAGGGAGAGACTGATCAGAGCAGGTCCCTTGCCAAGAGGAGATAACAGCCCCAGCTCCATGGATCTGCTTCCGCCTCCCGAGCGTGGGACCTGCCAGGGGTGCTGGAGAGGGGCAGGATTGGACCCTCCACTGCCTGACCCTGAGCTGGGCTCATGCTGGAGGAGGCAAAGCATGAGGACACCCATGGGCAGAGCAGGTCACCACCGAGGACCGACCTGGAGCTGGCCAAGCTCTACCTGCCCAATCCGTGGTGGGGTTTGTGGGTTGGACCTGGAAGACCAAGGTGATGGTGGTTTCCTGAATGAGTGTGTCCTCCTGGGCTGGTGCTGCTGATGGGACTGATCTATGGGGCTTCACCAAGGACACGTGGATGGTCCATCATGCGGGCAGCAGGTCGAGGGGTTTCCAAGCTGTGGTGCTGAGGGTGGCAGGGATGGGTTGATGGTTGGACTCCATGAGCTTCAAGGTCTCTTCCAACCTGAAGAACTGAATGTTTCTGTGTCTGCATCCACCCAGCATCACCCGGTGTGTGAGCAGGGAGGACTGGGCAGTGCTGGTTTGGTGGTGGACCCCTCATCCTGCTGCAGGAGCCCTCCTGAGGGCTTTGCTTCCACCTCCAGGCTGTCTCAGCCTTCCCAAGCCCCAGACAGAGCAATCCAGGATGTGCCTTCCACATCCCTGATAACAGTCTGGGTGATGATGAAGCTCAGGAGGCCAATGACCCCTGGGCTAATGACCCTCTTGGTGCTGCACTGACACCTCCCCGGTCTCCTGGTGGCTCTTCCCTCTGCCTTTCGGTGTCCTCAGACAGAGCCCAGGAGGAAGAACAGGAGCAGATGGGACCTGGATTGGATTAATTTCAGAGAGAGGGAACCCAGTTGAGGTAAGAGTCCTCACAATGTGACATGGGGCTGGTAGGTATGTGGTGTGGTCCTGGTGGCATGATCTGCTCATGCTGGGAGGAGATGTGGGAGAGAATTTGTTCCCATCCAACCTCCCCTGCGATGGTTCCAGGGATGGGGCAGCCACCACCTCTCTGGGCAACCTCAACCAGGCTCTCACCACCCTCAGCATCCACAACTTCCTCCTTCTCTCTCCTCTAAATCTCCCTCTTTTAGTTTCAAACCATCCCCCTTGTCCTGTCCCACCAGCCCCTGGTCAGAAGTCTCTCCCCATCTTTCTCCCAAGTCCTGCACGGCCCCCAGAAGGACTCCCTGGAGCCTTCTCCAGGCTGTGTGCACATAGATCCCAGCAGAGCCTCTGTTACCCTCTGGTTCCTTTGGTGGAAGGCAGCCAGAGCTGCAGGAGCTGCTGTGAAGGCTGAAGGTGCTTCAGAAGCAGCCTGCCCTTGAGTTGAAGGCCACCTTTGAAAGCTCTGAGCTCTGCCAGCTGCAGGAGCAGCTCTGACCAACCTCCTGGCAGAGGAGATTCCTCTCCAGACCTCAGCTCAGCTGATCTTCCAGGATCTGAAGGGGGCTCCAAGAAAGCTGGGGAGGGACTTTTGATGCTGTCAGGTAGTGGTAGGACTTGGGGGGAATGGGTCAAAACTAGAGGTGAGGAGATTGAGATAAGTCATTAGGAAGAAGTTGTTGCCCAGGAGGGTGGGGAGCCACTGACCCAGGTTGCCCAGGGAGGTGCTGGAAGCCCCATCCCTGGATATTTTGAAGGCCAGTGAGCAACTGATGTAGTGGGAGGTGTCCCTGCCCACGGTGGGGGTTGGAACTGGAAATCTTTGAGGTCCTTCCAACCCTGACAATTCTCTGGCTCTATTCTCTGATTCTGTTCTATTCTATCTCTGTTGCTCCTGCTTGGCAGTAAAGAGGACCTGACCGTCTGGTGGCCTTGGTCAGTCTAGGGAGGGGTGTCCTGTCTGGCAGGAGGTGCTGAGAAGCCCGTAGAGAGATGACCATGGGAGATGAGGGTTGCACAAGCCCATCAAGCGTGAGGAAGCAGCTGCAGTGCCAGCTTGGCTCTGGGCACTGCTGCATTCCCCTGGAGTTACTCATTGATGCCCCAGATCTTCCCTCTGGAAGGGTTTTGATCTCTCCCTGCTCACGTTGAGCTCACTGCTGGTCTCAAAGCAGCATTGTCACAGCAGATAAGAGCAGCAGCTCCTCCCAGGGGAAGTCAGGGGGGTCAAGGAGAGGAGTTTCTCTGTTCTCCTGGGCAACAGGAGCTCTGGAGGGGCCCTGGGGCTGAGCTGGTGGAGATAAACCCTGAAGGGCACAGCTGGGGCTGAGTGGGACGTCCCCAAACTGAGTCTTTACCCAGCAGACCCTTTCTCACCCAAACACCCACCCCTGGGACATGTGTAGGAGCCTTGGCAGCTCCTACAGCAGGTGGGTCAGTGGTGCCCAGGGACAGGACAAGGGGCACCGGGCACCAACTGGAGCCCAGGAGGCTCCAGCTGAGCAGGAGGAGAAAGTTGTTTGGGGTGAGGGTGAAAACCCTGTTGAGACAACCTGCTGGGACACCTTGGCCGTGTGCTGGCCACAGACACCCGGAGCCCAAGGGCACCAGGTGATTTCAGAGCTTAGTTGTTGCCTGTTCTTGGGATAACTTCACAGCATGGACAATGGGAATGGGCTTTTGTCTATTCTGCTCTCCCATGGATGGAATTAGAGACTTCTTGTGGTTGGAAAAGACCTTTAAGGTCACTGGACCCAAGCACCACAGCTTGGAGACCCCTCCAGGGATGGGGAGCGAGGCAAGGAGAGGGGGTGTCACAGCTCTGCAGGAGTTTGCACCTTGGGGATGGGGGATCCCAAGCAAAGACCAAGGTGGCTGGTCCGGAGGGTGACAAATCCAGGGCAGGTCGGTCTCAGGGTCATTTGTCTTGCAAATCTTTTGATCATCTTTGGACCCAGCTTGAGGGTTCAAGGCCATGAGAGGCAGGAACTTGTTCTTGTGCCAGCTCGGGCTGTTCACAGGTTCTGCTGCTGCCTTGGGCAGTCACTGGGGAAGTGACCCAGAACCACCTCAGCCTTCCCTTGTTGTTTTGTTGTGCTTGGGCAGCTGAAGCTCCAGCTCCCTCCTGCCACTCCTGGGATTTATTACGTGTCTCTGAGAGCTGTTTAGAGTTGTTTTGGTTGGAAGAGACCTCAGCTCATGGAGTCCAAGTGTTAACCCAGCACTGAGGGCACCACTGACCCCTGGCCCCCTCAGCACCACATCTCCAGCCTGGCAAACCCCTCCAGGGATGGGGACTCCACCCCTGCCCTGCCCAGGAACAAAGTAAGAGCTGCACTGTGGGTCTGGTGGCACAAAATGAGATTTAGGGGTGGGTGATGTTGCAGTGAGCCATCAGGGAGCACAGGAGAGGTTCCTGGGTGCTGGTAGTGCTGAGATAGATGTTCAGGTCCTACACGTGCTGTGAAGATGATGATGAGGATGCTGAGGAGACTGGAGCATCTGTGTGCCCAGGACAGGCTGAGAGCCCTGGGGGTGCTGAGCTGGAGAAGAGAAGCCTCAGAGGGGATCTGATCAATGCTGAGCAAGAGCTAAAGGGTGGGGGGCAAGAGGCTGGGGCCAGACTCTTGTCAGGGGTGGCCAGGGACAGGCCAAGGGGCACCGGGCACCAAGTGGAACCCAGGAGGAGAAAGTTGTTTGGGGTGAGGGTGTTGGAGCCTGGCCCAGGCGGCCCAGAGAGGTTGAGGAGAGATCCCAAAGGGGCCTAGACATGATGCTGGGGGAGCTGCTGGAGCAGGGGGGTGGCACCAGAGCATCTCCAGAGGTCCCTTCAGCCCCCACCACGCTGGGGTGCTGTGGAACTGGGGTTTACAGGGTTGTGTGTTCACTGGAACATCTTGTCCTGACCTCTTCCTGGAGAAGTCTCTCCCGGGATGTTGGGGAACCCAATATCAGGGCTGGGTTCAGCAGGAACATTTATTTCTACCCCTGGTTCCAACCTCCCACAGCCCCACATCTAACCTGCCCCTCTCTGGCTTTATCCCTGGTCTAATGTTGGGCGTTTTGTGGCAAAAATAAGATTTTTCTTTCCTTCCTTCCCACGCAGCTCAAAGCGGGGGGGGATGAGTTTGTTCACAGGAACAAGGGGCGTGGGTCCCAGAGAATAACAATTGTCTTAATGGAAAGAGCAAGAGGAGGGGTGAGGGGGAGAAGAAAAAAGGGCTGTTGAGGTTCTTTCTCTCCATCCCCGAAATAATAGACCTATTACTCTCCCCAAACCTCATCCCCCGCCCTCCCCTCCCCAGAGAAGAATTGGTCACTGCACAGCTGTGGGAGTGAGAAAAATATATTTATATCTAGGAGAGAATCTGCCCTTCTGAATTGGGTTGTGGGGCTGGACAAAACCTCATTGTGCCCTTTATCTGCCCCGGGGAGAATGGCCCCACAGTGCTGGCCTGGCAGGGGCTCTGCTCTTGGTGAACTGTGCTCACATCACTGTAACTTCATTTAGATACTGGACTGTTATTTATTTATTATTTTATCCCCCCCCCCCTTGAGACATGAGTATTGATTGTGGGCACATCTGGGCAGGAAAATACAAGTTGTCCCTTCCCCCAGTGCTGGGAGGATGAGGGAAAGGGGGATTGGGGGGGTTTTGGGGGGTGATGGATGGTTTGGAGAGTGGGGTCAGGCTTGGATGTGGAAAAAAAAGAATTAAGGGGGGTGTTTGGGGTGATTGGAGAGTGGGGCTCGACCAGGGGGAGAGGAGTGGGGGTGGGAAGAGATTGGGGAGGGGAATGA
>VYZX01016118.1:6223-17729 GCA_013401335.1 Brachypteracias leptosomus | reverse complement strand
TGCTGAGGGTGGTGAGAGCCTGGCTGAGGTTGCCCAGAGAGGTGGTGGCTGCCCCATCCCTGGCACCATTGCAGGGGAGGTTGGAGCAACCTGCTCTAGCTGCAGATGTCCCTGCTCCCTGCAGGGGGGTTGGAGGAGCTGATCTCCAAGGTCCCTTCCCACCTAAACCATTCTATGATTCTATTCTGTGATCCCAGCAGCAGGTTCTCAGAGTGTTCATCCAAAGTTCTCGTCCTCATTGCTCCTCAGGACAAGCCTCGTGCAGCACATTCTGCTGCTCCCAGCCTGCTCTGGGCTCTTCTCCTCCTCTCCAGCTTCCCCAAAACTCCATTTTTGCAGGAAAAGGAGAGGAGTAAGACCAGAGAGCTGAGGGTGGGAGGGCGGATCCCTGGAGGCATCTGATAAGGGGAGGGTTGTGGTTCAGGAGCAGTGACGTGAGCCCTGGGAGGTACTTTGCCCATGGTCTGGTTAATGTCTCCTCCACAGGTTGGTGTCCTGGGAATGACACCAGGATGTGGTCTGGGAGGAGGTAACAGGGAGAGGTGGATGTTGGGGCTGGAGGTGGGACCAGGCTGGTGGTGATGGGCATGGTGGTGACTCAGAGGGTGCTGCTCCTTGGGCATGGGCTGGAGATGCTGGATGTGGGAGATGCTGGTGAAGAAGGAGCCTCACTGGGGCGCTGGGTTGGACCTTCTCCCCTCTTCCCCTTCACCCTGTTCTGCTAGGGCTGGGCTGGTGGGACCAGGCTCATCCCAGCTGCCATGGGAGAACCATGGATGGTTCCTGGGCATGGGTCAGCCTGGAGAGAGCTGGGAATTGTCTGGAGAAGCCCAACCCCACACAGGGTGTGTAGGAAAGGTCCTCACCCCATGGTCCTCCTGTCTGTGGTGGTCTTGCCTTCTGCTCCCACCCCCTTTTCTGCCCTATTGTGGTTCTCTGGTCACTTAAAGAGAACTAAAACCTTCCAAAGATGGGTCCCTGCTCTCCTTGTCCTCTCCTCCTTAGATGCTTCATGGATTCCTCCCGCTGGGACAAGCCCTGAGTGATGTGGAGCTGGGTTGGGAGGGTCCAAGGAACCCCTGATCTCATGGTCAATGCTTCAGGTCCCTGCCCTTCTTCTAGGGTCCCAGCCCATGGTTGGCATCATCCCCCCCTCCCAGTGCATCCCAAGGGATTTCCCAGCCTGGGGATGGTGCTGGTTGGGCAGAGCTTTGCTGGGTCACCTCCTTCCCTCTTCCCAGCAGCGTTGCTGGTTGGACTTGGACTTTGTCCTCCCTGATAAGAGCCCCGGGAAGGTAAAAGGTGTCTGGGGAATGATTAACCAGAGGGTGGTTGCCAGAGGACAGGGCAGCACTGGAGACACAAACAGCAATGGGCTTGTGGCTCTGGGGCTGGCTGGGCCACCCCTCCCACCTGCCAGCCCATGGGGCAGCATCCTGGAGGTGAAGAACCTTCAGCGTGGCCTCCTTGGGGGGGTTCCAGGAAGATGCCAGAAGCAGGGATGGATGGATGGATGGAGAGGGATGAGGCTGGGGCAGAGGAGGGGCAGAGTCCAAGGGTTCTGCTGCTGTGTGGGGGAAATGGGTGCTCAGGAGAGGGGGGGTTGTGATGGACAATGTACTTGGATCTCTGGTGGCTTCCACTGGTGGTTTCATGGAGATACCTTCTTGTTCCTAGTGACTGGCAGGGTTGGCATAGCCTGAATGGTCCTCCAGACCTTCCTTCTCCACCAGGGAGGGGATCCTGCCCCTCGGCTCCACACAAGAGAGAGGGAAGAAAGTTTTGATGGTGCTGAGGGTGGGGAGAGCCTGGCTGAGGTTGCCCAGAGAGGTGGTGGCTGCCCCATCCCTGGCACCATCCCAGGGGAGGTTGGAGCAACCTGCTCTAGTCGAACATGTCCCTGCTCCCTGCAGAGATGACCTTGGAAGGTCCTTCCCACCCAAACCAGGCTGTGGTTCTATGGTTGTCACCTGCCCAGGAGGGACAGGAGACATCTTCTGTCTGTGTTGGTAGAGGTGCTCCAGCTCACCCTGGAATGCACTCAAGGCACGTGTGGGTGCAGAGCTCCCTTCTGATGGAACATGTAACGTGATGCTCAGGGTCCACCACTTATCTCACTGGACTTTGGCTGGGTTGATGCAGTTAATATGGTGGAAGGGAGATGTAGGAGCTGTGGGGCTGGGGAGGTGACCAGCCCTGGCCATGGGATGGAGATGCCACAGTTGTGGGATGAGAGTGGACAGGAAAGGCCAAGGGTGGCCTTGAAAGGAGGTTGGAGCCAGGGGGGGTGAGATCTTCTGTCTCCAAGGGATGGCACAAGAGGAACCGGCCTCAAGCTGCCCCAGGGGAGGTTGAGGTTGGAGCTGAGGAACAATTTCTTCATGGGAAGGGTTGGATGAAGCTGCTCAGGGCAGAGTCCCCATCCCTGGAGGGGTTTGGCAGGCTGGAGATGTGGTGCTGAGGGCCAGGGGTCAGGGGTGCCCTGGCAGGGATGGGGATGGTTGGACTCCATGAAGGTCTTTCCTGACCAAACCCATTCTATGATCTCTGGAGACTTGGACTGTCCCATTGATCTGGATTTCTTACCTAGAGAGAAGAAGATAGAAAGTGATGGGGAGGAGACAAAGGGTGTGAGGGTGTTGGAGCCTGGCCCAGGCTGCCCAGAGAGGTTGAGGAGAGATCCCAAAGGGGCCTGGACATGATGCTGGGGGAGCTCTGGGGGAGCTGCTGGAGCAGGGAGGTGGCCCCAGAGCATCTCCAGAGCTCCCTTCAGCCCCCACCACGCTGGGGTTCTGGGATTCCCCTTAATTTGGATGATGAAGAGTCACTCAGTTGGTGTCTGATGACACCTGTTAATGATCAACTCTAACTTATGGTGTCAATCCCCTGTGCTGGTCACACTTGGCTGCTGGAGATGGAGAGGAACCAGAAGCCAAACATCTTATCAGCTGCCTTGATCTGGGCTTATCTCTTGTTGTGACAAGCAGTGGTTATGGGCATCGATCCCACAGGGCGCTAAAAAGGGTTCTGGGGCTTTCTTGGAAAGGAGGCACCTGCTGAAGTCAAGCCAAGGCTCCAAACCTGCCCCGCAGGGGCCATCAAACCATCTCACAATTGTCATATCAATGCTCTGCTCGGGGTGGGACCAGGAATGGTCTTTTCCCTGAGGTGACCCATCCAGAGCAGTGGAAGGGGCTGCCCAGAGAGGTGGTGGAGGCCCCATCCCTGGAGTCCTTCAAGGTGAGGCTGGATGGGGCTCTGAGCAGCCTGCCCTAGGTAGAGATGTCCCTGCTGGGGTAGGACCAGCTGACCTCTGGAGGTCCCTTCCAGCCTCAAACATTCTGTGGTTCTATGATAAGATCTGAGGTCAATGAGAAGTTCTGTGGCTGTTACACCCAGGAGGCACCTGTGGATGCAGCAGCTCGTGGAGGGTCTCTGGGAGGGACTTCTCCAGAGGTGTCACCATGGATTTTCAGCACAGCTTGCTTGGTTTAGTCAAGATGTGATGATTTAGTCAAGGTGATGATGACATTGGGCCAAGTTGGGCTTTGCAAGAGGTGAGAATGGTACCAGTGATGGTGAACTGGGAGGTGTGGTGACACCACAAGGATCTGCCACCACTGGTGCAGAGCAAGGAGGACATCATGGGTAGGCTGGGCTGCTGAAGAGGTTGTGGGCTTGCTGGAGAGGTTGTGGGGCTTACAGGGGTTTGTCCTTAAAAAAAACAGGTTTGGGAACCAACCCACACTGAGAGAGCTTTGAGAAGTAGATGGTAGGAATGAGATGGAGAAGGTTGGTCTGGTGTGTCCTCATCTTGTGTTTGAAGATGTTGGTTCCTCAGATAGCAAGTGAAGAGGGGATGTGAGTGTTGGGAGAGGAGGTTCCTCCCTGGGGAGGAACCCAAAGGAGACTTGTGGAGGTTTTGCAGAACTAAACCCCGAGTTTGGGAGAAGTTCTCCTTGACCGACCTGTTGTTTAGATGGGTCAGGAGGTTGTTGGTTGAAGGCTTTGGTTGATGTGGGAGAGCCACAAACTTTCCAGCACTCAGTAGATCCAGAGGCTTCGTGTCCATGCGTGGTTGGGAAGCTCCATGTGGTTCAGGTGTTTGTCCTCAATGCTGGTTGTGTCCAGTAGAGGGGAGCTCCAAACCTCTTTGGCCTCCTGGGACAGTGACCTCTCCTCTCTGTCCTTGCCCCTGCCTCCTCCTCCTCTTCTGCTCCTCTCCTGAGGTCCAGGCTGGGGTTGTAACTCCATAAAATTATGGGCAGCACCATTTCTTCCAATAAAGACCCTTCCAGGTTGGGGGGAACTCTGAGATCTTCTGGCCTGACCCATATGGTGGCTTTGGGCAACGCGACCTCCAGCTGAACCTGTGGAGATGGAGTAGGTTGGGTGGGTTTTTAACCACCACAGAGAGTTTATCTATGAGATGGAGCTTCCCTCAGGCAGCTCCCCATCCCTGGATCATCTTGGTGGCCCTTCTCTGGACCATCTCCAGCCTGTCCTTTGTAGAGCAGGGACCAAAACTGAACCCAGGGGTGACCAGAGCTGAGTAGAGGGGGATGATGACTCCTTATCTCTGGTGATGCCCTTGTTGATGGAGCCCAGCTCCATCCCAAGAGTCTTCTGGGCTGTCCCTTGGGGTGGGTGCCCACATGGTGGGACCTTGGACAGCAATGACCCTTCAGCAGGGCAGGTTGAGGTTGGAGCTGAGGGACAATTTGTTGGTGTTTGGGGCTGGGCAGGGGTGGAGTCCCCATCCCTGGAGGGGTTTGCCAGGCTGGAGATGTGGTGCTGAGGGCCAGGGGTTGGACTCCATGACCTTCAAGGTCTCTTCCAACCCAGATGATTCTATCTGGGGGAAAAGAATTCCAAACATGGACGTTGAAAGAGAGAGACCCAGCTCTGCAAGGTGCTGTGGTGGCAATGGGGACAACCCCATGGGGGGGGGTTGTTGTT
Organism: Brachypteracias leptosomus; assembly: GCA_013401335.1. Classification (NCBI taxonomy): domain Eukaryota; kingdom Metazoa; phylum Chordata; class Aves; order Coraciiformes; family Brachypteraciidae; genus Brachypteracias; species Brachypteracias leptosomus. The sequence continues at coordinate 12,770 of VYZX01016118.1, read as the reverse complement.
CGTGGGAGAGTCACAGGAGGTGGATAAAGTCCAGGCTGATGGTGGCCAGGACTTGGAGGGGTTGGTCTGTGGTGAGAAGATGGTGAAAGGTCCAGCTGGGGAGTCCTTGTGCTGTTCCTCACGAGGGACACTGGTGGTGAGCAGAGACAAGGGACCATTCAGGCCAAGCTCTGAGGAGTGTGGAGCTGCAGCAGCATCTCCCAGAGTCCCACCACACCCCGAGGAGGGAGCTGGGCATGAATGACCTTGTGGAGCCTGCACAGAAGGCTCTGAGAGGGCTTTGGATCCATTGGTCTCATGACTCACCCAATTGGTGTCATTTCCTCAGCTCTTGGTCACACTTGTGGCTGGCAGCAGCTCAGCCTCCTGCCCTCAGCACCTTTCCACCAGCGCTGGGAAGCTGCAGTAGATGCTCCTTGTTGTCCTCTGGGCTGGTGGGAGATGGGGCGTGACCTGTTGATGCTGTGAGGAGATGTGGAGGAGAACTTGGCCCCGTCCAACCTCCCCTGGGATGGTGCCAGGGATGGGGCAGCCACCACCTCTCTGGGCAACCTCAGCCAGGCTCTCACCACCCTCAGCACCCAAAATTTCCACCTTCTCTCTCATNTCCTTCTCCCTCCTCATCCTCCCCTTCCCCTCTCCCTCCTCATCCTTCTCCCTCCTCATCCTTCTCCCCCTTCATTCTCCCCTTCCCCCCTTCATCCTCCCCTTCCCCTCCTCATCCTTCTCCCTCCTCATCCTCCCCTCCCCACAGATCAGGGTACCAGGCACCTTCCCCCTTGCTCTGCCCCCCTCCAGACAAGTCGTTGCTTTGAAGTGAGCCCCAGAACACCCAGAGAGAGCTCCAGGGGTGGGATGGGATCCAAGCAGCAGGGCTGGGACCTGGGTTGTGTTGTCTGGGAGCTCTTGGCTAAACCCCTGGAGCAGGAGTTTATGTTCCAGCTCCTGGGCAATCAGAAAATGCAAACAATGGGGGTTTTTTAAAGAAAACTTGAGTTTCAGCCTCAAAGCCCTTGTGGGAATCACCAGCCTGGCCCTGGTCTGAGGGGTTAAATAATTATTTTAATTAGGATTTTACTGGTTGTTCCTTGTGGGTGGTTGGAGAAGGTCAGTGTGGCTCTGGAGAGGGGAAAGGAAGAAGGTGCCTGAGCTGGTCCATGAGCATCCTTCTCTCAGGAAGGCAAGAAGAGATGGACTTGGTGGTCTTAAAGGGCTTTTCCAGCCCTAGTGAGTCTGTGAGTTNAGCTTGCCCAGGTCCCTCTGGTTGACATCCTCTGCCTCTCACCCTTATTTCCCTCCCAGTATCACCTCTGATGTGTGGAGTCAACTCATCCTGCACGTCCAGAGCTCTCAGGACTGTGTGCAGCCAATGCCTCCCCCCTCCCTGGGCCTGGGGTGACCTCCTCATCCTTCTCCCTCCTCCCCATCCTTCTCCCTCCTCCCCATCCTTCTCCCTCCTCCCCATCCTTCTCCCTCCTCATCCTCCCCTTCACCTCTTCATCCTCCCCTTCCCCTCTCNCAGAAGTTCTCCAGCCCCTTCTCCTTGTGCTCTAGACCCTTCCCCAGCTCCGTTGCCCTTCTCTGGCCACGCTCCAGCCCCTCAAGCTCCTTCTGGGAGTGAGGAGCCCAAGACTTCTCTTGGTCACCTTGCTGAGGATCTCGGGATCCTGGGAAGTGGTTCTTGTGTCCTTGTGCCACGTGCAGCAGAGGCAGCTGAGGGTGATGAATGAGGGAACCCAAGGACATCAGAAGTTTTTGGTGCCCTTGGTGGGTTGTTCATGGAGCTCCTGGTGTTGCAATGAAGTGCTGAGGAAAATCCCTGTGTGGTTGCACGTCCCAGCTGGGAGAGGAGAAGGAAGAGCCCCATGACCTGACGCTCCTGCTGGTGCAGGATGGGTGTTGGTTGCACAAAAGTGGTGATGGGCCCCCCCCAAGCCCTGGCAGGAGGCCCAGCTGGATAGATCCCTCTGCTGTCCTGCAGCCAGTCTCCTCTGGAGCCTGTCCAGGCTGGACAGGAGGGACCTTGTTGCCTCCCAGTTGGAAGGGAGGAGCAGGACACCCTGGACGTGGTGTTCCAGGAGGTGCTTGGCTGCTTGGAGGCTCCTGGGCTGTTGCTGTTTGATGATTAATGTTCCTGCCCATGGGTTGGTTTGTGCTGGGGGGGTTCCAGGAGAAGCTGCGAGGCTCCAAATCCCAAATATCCCATGGGCACGTCTTCAGAATCGGGGCCGACGGGGTCTCTGGGGTGGCTCCTGGACCTCCAGGTTTCCTGAGAGGCTTTTCAAGAGCCACAAGCCCAAGTGTTGGTGGCCCTGGAGTGAGGTCAGTGTCCAGGGACTGTCCCTGGGCTCTCTCCCTGGCAGTAGCAGAGCTCCTGGTCACCACCAAGCCTCTCCTGGTCACCACCAAGCCTCTCCTGGTCACCACCACCAAGCGTGGCAATGCCCTGGGCACTGGGACAAGGTCTCTGCTCAATGCTGGTAGGTACTGGGTCATAAATATTATGATTTTTTGCTTGTATTGCCAATATTCTCTGGTGATAATTCACACTGGAGAAAGGTCATGATGGTAGCAAGAAGGGCTGGACCTTCATTGCCGTGTTGGTGCCAGGGAGATGGGTTCCACTTGGTGCCCGGTGCCCCTTGGCCTGTCCCTGGGCACCCCTGACAAGAGTCTGGCCCCAGCCTCTTGCCCCCACCCTTCAGCTCTTGCTCATCACTGATCAGATCCCCTCTGGGGCTTCTCTTCCCCAGCTCAGCAGCCCCAGGGCTCTCAGCCTGTCCTGGGCACAGAGATGCTCCAGTCTCAGCATCTCCAGAACCTCCCCTGGACTCTCTCCAGCAGCTCCTTGTCTCTCTTGAACCCAACACTCCAGAGGTGGCCTCACTAGGGTCGAGTAGATCCCACTGGAGGAGCTGGACACGTGCTGATGCTCCACCTTGGATCAGGAGACCCCACCAGCAAGAAGAAACCTCAGCAGAAGGGACCCAGAGCCCCCGTGCTGAGAAGTCTTCCCCTATCCCTGCCCTACCTGGTGCACTCCCAAGCTCAGGAGATGCTCGAGTGACCTCCTCAGGTCCTGTTGTCCCCCCCTCCCATCCCTCCAGCCCCCTTGGGTGCAGGGTGGGGGTTAGAGGCGTTGTCTTCTCCAGACAAACGGGGCAATGTGGCCCCCTGGGCGGGCACCTTGGAGCCCTCCAGAGGGGGAGGCTTGTGAGGGTGCTGCTGTCCCTGCCATGAATGGACAAGCAGGGCATTGACGGCGGCGGGGACGGGCACAAACGCTGCTCTGTGTCCCCTCTCACACCTTCCCCTCCTCCTCCTCCTCCTCCTCAGCCCCCCTGCCCCGGGGACAATGGCTCCATCCATGCCAAGGTTCACAGCTGGCAAGGGAGGAGGAGAGGAGAGGCCAGGACAAGAGGAAGGAGAAGGGGCTTAGGGAGGGTCCAGGGGGATTGAGGGATGGGGGAGATCTGAGAGGGGCTGGAGGAGGGAGGGAGGGAGGAGAAGGTGTGAGGTGGGAGGAGGGAGGAGGAAGAGGAGGGGTCAGGAAGGGTTGGAAGGAGTAGGAAGAGGAAGGAGTAGGAAGAAGAGGGATCAAGAAAGGTTGGAGGGAGTAGGAAGAGAAGGACTCAGGAAGGTTTGGAGGGAGTTGGAAGAGGAGGGAGTAGGAAGAAGAAGGATCAGGAAAGGTTGGAGGGAGTAGGAAGAGGAGGGATCAAGAAAGGTTGGAAGGAGTAAGAAGAGGAGGGATCAGGAAGGGTCAGAAGGAATAAGAGGAGGAATCAGGAAGGTTTGGAGGGATTAGGAAGAGGGGAGGGATCAGGAAAGGTTGGAGGGATCAGGAAGGTTTGGAGGGAATAGGAAGAGGAGGGATCAGGAAGAGGCAGAAGAAGTAGGAAGAGGAGAGATCAGGTAGGTTTGGAGGGGGTAGGAAGAAGAGGGATCAAGAAAGGTTGGAAGGAGTAGGAAGAGGAAGGATCAGGAAAAGTTGGGAGGAGTGGAAGAAGAGGGATCAGGAAGGGTCAGAAGAAGTAGAAAGAGGGATCAGGAAGGTTTGGAAGGAGTTGGAAGAAGAGGGATCAAGAAAGGTTGGAGGGAGTAGGAAGAGGAAGGATCAAGAAAGATTGGAGGGAGTAGGAAGAGGAGGGATCAGGAAGGGTCAGAAGGAATAAGAGGAGGAATCAGGAAGGTTTGGAGGGATTAGGAAGAAGAGGATCAAGAAAGGTTGGAGGGAGTAGGAAGAGAAAGATCAGGAAGGGTCAGAAGAAGTAGGAAGAGGAGGGATCAGGAAGGTTTGGAAGGAGGATGGGGCTTGGTCATCTCTTCTGTGTCCTGCTGTGGCACAATGGGATTATTTCCTCTGCTCCTCACACCTTGTCCATCTTGGGGTGTCTGTCACCACACCCCTTGTCCTCTCTGAGGCCTGGGAGCTGGAGAGAGGGTGGTGTCTGTGTGTCCACCTCTCCAGGGTCTATCTGCTGCCCCCTGTCCCCTTCCTGCTGGTCCTGTCTGGAATATTGACCCTGCAGCACAGACATGTGGAGATGGTGCTGCTGGGGATGGACCCCAGGCTGCAGGCTGGGGATGGTTTGGTTGTACCTCATACCAGGGTGGTTCATTGCTTGGAGGGTTCTGCCATGGTTGGTGGTTCACTGTTGGGCCAGGTTGTTGCTCCAGGGTCCCCCTGGTGATGTGTGGAGTGGTTTTGGAGTGGTTTTCCACTGTTGTTTGTTCATTGTTGAGCCAGGTTGTTGCTCCAGGGTCTTCTTGGTGACCCTATGATGCTTCTTGCTCACTATGGTCCACCTGAGATCTTGGTCAAGCCCCACCAGTCCCGTATCTCCATTCCTGATGTGCTTCTTGCCCTGCATCCCACCCTAGCTGCCATGGGGTGGTTTCTCCTCCCAGTAGACATGGGATTGATGCAGAAGACTCTGTTTCTGGTGTGACTTTGGATCTTTCCTTTCCAGGGGCTGCAGGAGCTGCTCCCTTGCTTTGGACTGTCCTTGGTGATGGGCTGACAAGGGAACATCACCAGGATGGGACACAGGGTGGTGGCTGGAGCTCTGTGTTGACCTTTGGTGATGGGAAAGGGGCTTGTGCCGTGTTTTGGGGTGTCCTGATGTGACTGGAGCTTCTTAGTGGTAGCATTTAGGAGCTGGTGGCCAACTGGGGCAGCTCCACGTAGCTGCAGCACCCTTGGGTCAAGAGGAGACCCCTGAAGTCAAGTGTTGACACCACGTAGAAGACCCCAGCAGGCTGTGCTGGAGGAAGATGATGGTGGGGTTGGTGTGAGGAAGGTCTCACCCCCATGTCGAGGTTCATGGAGGGGGTCTGGGGTCTTGTAGTGCCTTGGGCTTGGCTCTGGGGTGGTCCTGAGGAGGCTTTGGGGGGTTACAGGAGCCCCTTCTGCTGGGAGGGACTGGTTATCGTTAGAGGCAGGTAATAAAGAGCATTAATTAGGGAGGAATCTGGGCTGGTAGCTGGGGGGAGGAGGAAGGGGCTGAGGGGTCTTCATCCCTCCCACTCATGGGGTTGTTTCCACCCCTCGGTACCCTCTGGACAGCCCAGGCTTGGGGAGATCATCCTGCTGTCCCTCCTAGAAGGAGCTGAGCCCCCACTGTGGCTCTCCCCAGATGGCCTTGGGCAAGGACAAGGTTCTGTGGTGGCCCCTTGAGGTGGCCACCTCCAGGCAGGGCAGGGATGCCCATGGGCAGGGCTCTATGAGCTTCTCCAGGCTCCTGCTGATGGAGACGTGTGTCTGGAGCCCAGCAGCTCCTGGGGCTTAGGGGGTGTTTGGTTAGGTAGCCATGGCACGGATCCCTCCTGCTCGGGGCCAACCAATCCCCTGGGGCCCGAGGGTAAACAGGGGAGGGAAGGAGAGTCAGGGATGAGCAGCTGGAGGCCCCGGGAATGTGCCGATGCTGCAGCCTGGCTGGTTGCACAACCCTCCAGAACGTGCTGAGGACCATGCCAGGGCTCTGCTGCTCCGGCTGTGCCACCAGCACCCTGCCCTGGAGCCTCCTCTACCCAGTGTCTGCAGCTCAGGGCTCCACAAGTTCTTGTTGGGCACATGGGTGAGCCCTTGGTACCGAGATGCAGGGGAAGGTTGGCACAGAGCAGAGGGATGGAGCTGCCCTGGGGTCACAGCAACCCCTGAAGGGTCCAGGACAGGGGAGAGCGGCTGGAAAGAACCTGGGGGGGTTGGGGACAGGGGCTGGAGCGTGTCCAGAGAAGGGCAAGGGAGCTGGGGAAGGGTCTAGAGCAGGAGTGTGGTGAGGAGCAGCTGAGGGAGCTCAGGAGGAGGCTCAGGGGAGACCTTGTGGCTCTGCACAACTCCCTGAGAGGAGGTTGGAGCCGGGGGGGTGAGATCTCTTGTCCCCAAGGGATGGCACAAGAGGAACCGGCCTCAAGTTGTGCCAGGGGAGGTTGAGGTTGGAGCTGAGGAACAATTTCTTCATGGGAAGGGTTGGATGAAGCTGCTCAGGGCAGAGTCCCCATCCCTGGAGGGGTTTGCCAGGCTGGAGATGTGGTGCTGAGGGCC
>VYZX01016117.1:13944-33179 GCA_013401335.1 Brachypteracias leptosomus | reverse complement strand
CAAGGTAAACTCACCACACACATGTTAATTGCCATTCAGGACTGCAAAAATATAACAACAACATTTGCTAACAACAAGTTTCCATTCTTTTCCAAGTATCAGGGGTATTTTAACTATAAATCTTTATCATCTCTTATAATTTTATTACAAAGTAAGAGTAAAAATCTTGTAATAGTAGAATAATTCCTATTGTTTTCTTATTATAGTATTAGCCTAGTTAACATATGCTTGTAGTTTAATGTATCAAACCATAGCACACTTATTTTGGTAGTACTGTTTAGCTTAGGAGCTAATTTTGTGAACAACACTGATAGGAGTTTTGCATGTAGAGACTGTTTTGTTATGAGATCACTATCAAACCCAGTTCTTTGAAAAACACATGTACAACCAATACACTTCTTTGGAGCTTGATTAGAGTATAGGTCTTCTTTTTGTCCTCCTCTGTAATTTCTTTCATCGTTTTTATCCTGTTTTGCCACCTTCTTTCCACCATATGACAGTGATATATGACCAAACCGTGGATGAACTAATGCTCTGTGCAACCTGAGACACCTGGCAGGTAATTTCTTCAGGCAGGGAACACCTGACCTATTCTTTCAAGGAATCAGATAGGTTAACTTATTACCCTGTTATTTTCTGTGTATTTGGATAATAGCTAAGCACCTACCATAAGGAATCCCATTCTAGACACTCAGCCAATGTCTTTCATTGTCTATATTGATCATAGCTTCTTCACATTGTCTTTCAATTTTAAGTAATCTAGGCAGCTCCTGGGTTACTTTGTGAGATTATAAATACATTATTTATGTGATTCTACTTTTTACGAATTGAAGTAACTGGCTTGAAATTTTCTTACTGAATATTTTAACCATGTGGCTAGAGAACTATGAAATAGATTTAGTATTTCTTTTCCAGAATGTGTTTAAAGAAAGTTAATCTCTTGTTTGCTATGTAATCCTTTCTAATCAGCAATATTTTCAGAGCTATCACTGACACATTTTACAATACTATCTGATTACCTAAGAGGTACCTGTAATGCAAGTCTGAGTGCCAGGAGTCTTTGCTCTAAACTTGTCATTGATTTGCTGCATGACTTTCAAGTTTTTCTAAGTATTATGAACTGTAAGAATGACTCACATTGTGAGTGTCAAATATTACTGAAATACTCTGTAAACATAATGTTGTGTTAAGTAAAATGTTTCCGGACAGAAATCTAATGACTGTTGTGTGCTTGTGTCTCCAAACATTTACATTTCCAGCCTCAGTGAAAATGTTTGAAAAAATACCAACTTTTAGTTCTTTAGGACTTTCCAGACTAAAGAGGGAAATTATTCCATTTCTTTGCCTCTACAGTGTACTTAATATTTGTCTTAAGATTTGTCTTTACAGCATTTGTTGACAGCATCCTCTTTATTACAGTATTCAGAATGTGAAAATGTTTGAGACATATTTCATAGTGAGAAATATTCTATGTATTTAGAAATGAATAATGCTACCACTGAAGCAGTGGGGATCATTTAAACCTATTGCAAAGGAAATGCAGTAATGACCTAATTACTTTTTGTTTATCTTATAATTTAATGGAGATATTTTCATTTGTATAATCTTTACTTATTTGTAAAAAAACTCTCAAGATGTAACAAGACTATGAGTTGTAGATACATACAAGAAATACATGTTACCATTTGCATTGAGGCACTTCTTCAGAAATTACGTTTTATTGTTTATATCCACTTTTCTGATGTAGATTTTCTGAGGATTTGATTTCAAAAAGTAGTACTTTTATTGACATGGTGTGGGTTATGTGAACGAAAAAACGGAAATAAGAAAAAAAGATTGTACTGTGATTAAGTTCAGGAGTTGCTTCCATAGTCTCAACTCTCTGCTCTATCTGTTTCCCATGTGTGTATACATGTAGGTAATAATTCCTTTACGCATGTTTCTGGAAACCTCATAGACAAATGAGAAAGTTATCATTCAGATGATGTCAGCTGGAGGTGCATGTGATCTGAAAGGGAAACAATGATTCAAAACCTCCCAGAATATAAACATCTTTGATGAAATAAAACTAAATTTTACTAAAAATACTAGAATGCGGTGAGGTATGCATATGGTTGCAATATACTGAAGGTTTTCCTGGACAAAATCTTGACAATCAGTAATATGAGATTCAATAAATGATTTCATGCCATTTGATACATAAGATGATACCACAATTTTTTGTTGAAAAAGTGCTCACAGCCAATGAAGTACTGATCAAAGTATCCCATCCACAAGGGTATACACCTATAGTCAGTATCACCAAAACAAATCAATACAGCTGTTTCCAACATTCAGTCTTTCCTTTTCTGAATTGCTGTAAATGCTATATTTATTTAGTTTACAGGAATATATTTCATTCAATAAGTAGTGTCTGAACTGGTGTTGAAATATTTTTCATTCCATAACTCTATCCATCTCAAAAACATTTTGAATCCTTTTCTAAGCAGAGAGCTATATATTTTTAAGTGTCTGAAAGAGTAACCCTGTCTCCATCAACAAATCATTTGAAATGCCATTTTTTGGTAAAGCTTGTTTTGAAAGTGCTGTTTACAGATGTCAAATAAGAGTAAGAAAACATATGGGTGGTTGTCAAAATCTAGGAAATTATATAAAACATACACTTACGTGTACCGCTTTATATTAAGACAAGTTTTTATCTTAGTGATTAAGGGCAAATACACAGGTCATTGTACTAAAACTGGAGAATAACATATATGCTTAACCAATACTGAGGAAATGAATGTTTTAAAATACCTTTCCAAGAAGATAGACACATTGCAAGACACTAAATCAATGATAGTTACTAGAGGTGCAAATATGTTCAACCGATAAACAAGATTTTCCCTAAGAAAAGGTATATTGTTTGTCCACTGATTTACTGTAGATTTTGTTGTTATTGCTGTTGGGCTTTTTCATCAGAAGCAGCAAGAGAAATGTAAGGAAAAAGGGAAGAAAGATAGTTTTGGTGGTATTTGTTTCTTGTCATATTTTTCATAGAAGATATTTACTATCACCTACCCATTTCAAGAGTCTTCAAGTCCTTGAAGTAATAATAGGATCTCATTAGCTTTCACATTTCCTTTAATAGTCTTATTTCCACTGTTTTCCTGCTGCCTTTACAAGTGAAGTGAAAGTGTCAGAAAAAGTCATGTACCAAAGGGGTACCTGAAGACCTTCCTCTTCATTTTGTAATTGACACGCTCTGCTACCACAAGTATTCTGACTATCAACAGAACATAGATGCTCAAAATCCTCCTTGCAAACATTGTTTTTATACACCAAAAAAAAGTAACTCTGCTTGACTAAATGAATTGCAAAAGCAAAGAAGTAGACTGCAGATGGCTGTTACTGTAAAACTACTAAATCATAAAGTAGCTACAGTTTCCTCTACTATCCCAAACAATATTGTCATTTTACCTTGGGCTTTCCCCCAGGAATAAGGACATAGCTAATATGAATAAATATGAAATTTCATAGCAAATAATTGCTTGAGGGAAGTTCTCTGTACAGTGATTGATAGATAAGGATAAAATATTTAAATGGAGCTATGCAGCTTTAATAAAAAACATCTGATGTGGGATGTTCTTTCTGTGATGTGATTAATGGAGATACACAGCAGTAAACTTTCCAAGTGCTGCACAGGGACTTAAGCTTTGTGACTCATATTAATGCAAGTGACAGTTGAGCAGCTAGATCACTGTGTACCACTTTGAAATGTAATTTTGCTTTCAGTAGTGGTTTGCATGTTATTTGAAATTGTTCTCAGAATTAGGCACTTGAGAGGAAACATTTTATGCAAATTAGGTGCTTCAAAATGATAGTTGAAATTTTCAAGCTTGCATATCAATATTTATTTTCCTAATTTCATGTTCTGGTTCTAAAAAACAAAATGTCAAGATTCCTGAAAAACATCTTCATATGAAGTTAGTACAAACTATATTCTCAGCAGAGCTGATTCCTAGTTTTATAGAAAAATGTTTGACCTAAATGAGGATGTGGGAAATCTAAAATACACAGAATGAAAATCATGATAAGATCTCTTCCCCTATCCCCTCCCCTGCCACCCCCTCTCTTATTGCTTTTCAATGTTATGTTTTGGAACATTTCCATCTTGAATGGGCCACTTAATGAGCATCCAAGTGGAAAAAGACAGTTGAATGTTGAGAAGCTTTTTTAGTTTGATGCAATAGACGTAGTGATACCAACTGGATGCCAGTGGTTCGTGAAGGAGATAGTGGCCCACATAACAGGTAAACTGAGCAGGCACAGGCCTGTGCTATGCTGCTTACAAGTCTTAGCCACAGCACACACTTGGCCATCTTGTAATAGAGGAGCCTGCAAGCAGGTCCCGCATGGTACCAGTGATTAAGCCACCTGTGGGTCCCTGTCTTTAACAGTGCAGCAAGTTCTCAGGTCAACATTCTTTCCATCTCACAGTAGAAATGATGAGTTGTGCTCTTTTAAGAAATCTTATAAGAGCTCAAAAGACCAAAATGTCACACAAGTGTGCAGCATGATGACCGGCAGTCATTCATTACTGCACAAGCTGGGGTTCTCATCATCTGAAGGCATGCAATATTAATAATACTATCCTCTTTCTTTATAATGTTAGCTCCAATAAGTGATCTTTTACAGAATCATATAACGGTTTGGGTTGGAAGGGACATTTAAAGGTCATCTAGTCCGACCTTCCTGCAATGAGCAGGGACATCTTCAACTACAACAGGTTGCTCAGAGCCTCTGTTAAGCTTCACCTTGAATGTTTCCAAGGATGGAACATCTACCACCTCTCTGGACAATTTGTTCCAGTGTTTCACCACCCTCGCTGTAAAAAGTTTCTTTTTTATATCTACTCTGAATCTACCCTCTTCTAGTTTAAACCCATTACTCCTTGTCCTATCACTGCAGGCTCTATTAAAAAGTTTGCTCCGTGTCTTTTTTATAATTTGTTTTTTTAAGTATTGAAAGGTCACAATAAGGTCTTCCCTGAGCCTTCTCTTCTCCAGGCTGAATAATCCCAACTCTATCAGCCTGTCCTCATAGGAGAGGCGTTCTACACCTCTGATCATTTTTGTGTCCCTCCTCTGAACCCGCTTCAACAGGTCTGTGTCTTGTACTGAGGTACAGAATCTGATTGCCTTTCTTACTAGGATCATAAGAAGCCAGAACCTCCACAAATAATGAACGGATGTGTTTGTTTCAAAAATGCATTTGTTACAAGAGAAAGAAAAAATCAGGTGGCTGATTAGAGTTGTTTTGGGAAATGTCTGGCTCACAGACTAGATTTCTTGCTACTAGAAATTCTTAAATAATGGACCTTTAGTTCATATATGTTGCAAACAGAGAGGTGAATTTGTTGTTTTAGCTTAAAAATCTTAAAAATCCTTTCTGAGGCTGGGAGTGCCAAGATGGTACAAAACTGCATACACTTCCAGTCAGGCCACAGCATGGTCCACACATATTGTCTGTGGTGTGGTTCACCAGTATTGTGGTCTTTAAAAATTTTGGTTTTTAAAGATTTTCTTAAAAGTTAGTTATTCCTATTTTACACATATTTTCAGTACCAATGCTTTTCCTAGTTATTTAATTGCCACCAAATATTAACACAAATATTAATTGTTTAAACATTGGATCACTTTTTAATAAATTCTTTTTTGACTGGTAAAAAAAAAAAATCTGTGAAACTGCAAAAGTAATATAACTTCCCTTACTGTTCAGGCTGCATATCAAAATTATTTTCAGTTTCTAATGGACTACATGAGGTCAAGAGGGTGCACTGCAAGTTAATACTTTAAAACATGTATGCTTAATTTGGATACTTTTTACATAGTTACTTCTATTGCTGTGATACAAAGGATAGTTTCTTCATGCTTGACTTTGTTTTTCAACTTTTTGATTATAGAAAAAAAAGCATTTATAATTGGTCTTTTTGTTACTGTTCATTCCATTCTCTAATTAATTTTTCTTTCTTTTTAAATCTTTTTGACTACTTTCAAAAAAGTCTCATGGAGAGTTAAGAACTCAAAAATAATTAAAATCCTCTTCATTTCTCTTCAGTAGAATGAGAAAAACTGTATAAATGCTGCAGTTGTGCGAAAGCTTTGCTCAGTGCTTACAATTTCTAACACACACATCAAAGATAGAGAGAAGCTTTGACTTTTGTGGAAAGTGTTTGGGATACATGGGGAAGGTTTTAAATAGATTGAAAAAGCTGAGAACATGGAAGCTATCATCTCTTTCCTGCCTCCTTAGCTGTATCATCAGTCTGCACCCAACTTCCTGAGACTATCAGTGTCCCAGGCAGCCACAATCTGTTTACAGAGGTTCATTGGTGGTGCTACTACTGCCTTTTCAAGACAATTCCACCCTTGACTGCTCAGTCTGAGTTTTGGATGCAGTTGCAGTCATTAGTTTCATTCTTCTCTTGACACATGCTTGCTCATCCCTGATTGCTGGTTCCTGATCTGGCTTTGCTTTCCTACACTTTTTTTTTTTATCCTCTGCTTGCTCTGCCTTTAGAGGTGTAATTTGCGGTCAATATGGCCTCCCTGGTTTCCTCTACATTGATCAGTTCCAAATCCTGCATGTCCTTTGCAACTTATGGTTTACCTAATGACCCTGAGCACACATATCATCATATTACAGGATGAAAAGAATCAAATAAATTGAAGTTTAAAGTCTAGTGGCTGCCATTTATGTTACCATACTTAATATGAAGGTGGTACTTATGAATGGTTAGAAAACTATTATAAAGAATTCACATAATGCATACATGTATATGCATATGTATTCTAAAAATGTTAGTATTAATTACCTATTTATGTCTATATGTATCTTTTTATCTATCTACTCTTTTAACACTGCAAGCCACATGGAATATCAGAACAGTCTCAGAAATGGAAGCCAACTGAATACATGACCAAATGCATAAGAAGACTATTTTGAATCACATTTGAAGAAAACCTGTAGAAGATGATGTTATATAAGAATATTTATCTGCATCTGTAGACAAATATACCCTGATGGGTGGTATAAAGATGACCTTGGAATGACTAAGAAAATGTATTCTCCACAAGATATGAATAAGTTATCTATAAAAATTTACATTTACAAATAGTATGAATAGTGATATTAAACTAAAGAAAACAAAACCTTTCTGTGAGAAAGCAAATTAAGCTTGTATGGGGATCACATAATTGTGTGAAGAATCAAGATTAACTGTATACCACTAATAACAGGACAAGCCAGCTCTGTTGGTACCATGGATTCTAGACTAATTTTCAGAATTATTTGTGGTGAAATAACTGGTTGAAGTTATGAAGGGTTGTTAATAACTAAATAGGCTATATACATGAATTGATCAATTTGGGCTCTCATGGTTAAGATTAAAGGCTTGGCTATTCCAGATGCTGGACTGATAAGACAGGTCTATAAGGAACCAGATTTAATCTGTTTCATAAATATGGAGGTATCTGCTTAAAAATATGAATGTGTTTTTAGAATTCTATTTTGAAGATGATGTACTAGATTAATTTAAATTTATTTATTACATGTATTCAGTACCAATGCAGATACCACCAGAATAGGTCTCTATGTCCTCAGCATATTGAAGCAGGGAGAAGACATCATCACTGTCTGAGGTGTGTACAACCAGAACAGACAAAACAAGTAATAACTAGGGGAAAAAAATAAAAATATATATAAAAAAAATGCACTGAACTGCGAGCTATGAAACTCATATCAATTCTCTGATTTCTATTTAATTATAAAAATAGTTCCAACAGAGATACTTTGAATTAACTACTTGTCCAGATGTCAGGGCATCAGTCTGTATAATTTTCAGAGTCTAGGAAAAGAAACACTTTACCTCCAATCTAAGCATAACATTATCTATCTGATGACTCTGAATATATGCTGATGTCTGAGGCAGTGTTCAGTTGAATCAAATTATCCTTCAATTTGGAATGAAGCTATCAAATACTCTAGTCAGAACTAGATATGAAGACAGGAGAAAGGGAGGAGGATTTTAGCAGTGTGGAGGAGCACCTGTGATTCATGTGATATAACAGCCAGTCATCAGAGCACGTTAAAAACTTCTGAGTGGAAGGACACCCCCAGAACAACTGCTGCTGAGCTGTTTCTGTCTCAAACTTACTTTTTTCTATTTACTTTACCAAGGTTGAAGACAGAGGAATACGGTCATATGGATTATAAAGGTCAAAGAAGTGTGATCTACTTGCACACTTTGCAATGCTAATTTTGTTCTTTCTCATTTGTTTCATTTATTTCTTATTCTAATTCAAATTCTAATTATTTTGTTCACCTACTTTATGTGTTTGGTTCAACAGTCCTCTTGCCTTTTGTCTCTGAATTATTTAATTCTTGCATGATTTCCGAGGAGCTATTGTTTTCAAGGATTATGATAAGATTACTTGAGTAACTTAAAATGTAGATGGAATAAATGAAATGCAGATGTAGAATAATCAAATGAACAACAAAATTACTGTATTTCAAGCTGTAAATGAAAATAAACCAGTGAATACATCATTTTCAAGCCCAAGAAAAATGGAGAAAATGCAAGTTCTTAATTGCCTTCACTGATGTTAGGTATTGTATTATAGAAGTTACTATATTATTATGCTGCATAAATGGTAAAATTATGAATTACAAATTCAGATCATGCAGATTTCATAGCCTGGAGAAAAGTAGGTTAAAGGGAGACCTTACCGCTCTCTACAGATACCTGAAAGGAGATTGTAGAAAGGTGGGGGTTGGTCTGGTCTCCCAAGTAACAAATAATAGGACAAGAGGAAACAACCTCAAATTGTGCCAGGAGAGAATCAGATAGCATATTAGGAAAGATTTCTTCACCGAAAAGGCTATAAAGCCCTGGAGAGGGCTGCCCAGGGAAGAGGTGGAGTCATCTTCCCTGGAGATATTTAAAAGACATATAGATGTGGTACTGAGGGACATCATTTAGTGGTGGACATGGCAGTGCTGGGTTAACGGTTGGACTTGGTGATCTTAAAGGTCTTTTCCAATCAAAATGATTCTATGATTCTGTATTTGTGTATTATATGTAATACTGAGAAATGGATAGTTCTCCAACAATACTGATGCACAAGGACAAAATCAGTATTCCTTAACATTCACAGAACTAGTTGGTTTCAGAAAGATCAGACTAGTTATTACCAAACATATTAGCAGATCTTCCAAGGTAGTGTGATTAACATGGTGCTGCTATTGTAAATATGAGATCTATTTTTCAAGAGTGGCAAATGGCATGCTTCATTGGGAAAATGTAAAATATTTTGTGAAGGATCAAGTGTGTTTCAAAATAATTAAAACATTTATTGTATACATTTAACATAAGTAAACTCAATTATATAATTCATGGACCATTGAAGACAATACTATCATATTACAATAATTTCCAATCTGAAGCAAACAACTACCTGTTAGCATTTTTACATTTTATTGATCAATGTCTCTGTGAAACAAAGCTCCAAAGGCTTCTGTAAACATTTAAGTAAGTTTTGTATGTGTTCAGTGATGTGTAAGAGTAGATCAAATAGTCACACTGTTGTCACATGGTGGGTTCTTCATAATCTATCCTTTTTTTTTTTCCCCCAGTTTCTTGTCTTTTGACTGAAAATGTTATGCATTCCATTTAATAGTATTTATAGTGGAGCTAAATTAGTACTTAAAAAAAAAAAATAAATTATTTTGCATTATTTCAGAAACTTTTGTGTGCAATGAAGCATATACATGATATTTGAATAATGTAATTTACCAAAACAGTCTGAAATGTTCACTGTTGTCCCTTTGGACCAACCCTGGCTCCTTTGTTAAGCCTAGGGTAGATGTTACCTAAACCACTCAATGCTCATGTTAGGATTGAGATATATTCCAAAATTTATTTGAACATGGCATCTGATGTTTTATAGCATTCCATGGCCTTGTTTCTACACACTTTTTGTGTAATACAACAGTAATTCTACTGACCGTTAAGTGGGGTGGGGGGGGAGAGAAGAAAGCCTTCTGTTCACCATTTAGAAATATCTTGTAAACAACATTGATTTCACATGATAGAAAGTATAACAGATCAGATCATATGACGAATCATACAATGAGTAAATATGACAGTACTTGATTTTTCTTAATTTCCTTAAAATTGTTTTTTGATTTTTCATATGGATGGAAAACATCAACTTGACATGAAACCATCAAGAACAGAAATATAGCTCAAAGAAGATGAATTGTGGCATGCAGCCTTTCTGCAGATCAAAATGTTTTTCTAATATTGAATATATTTACTTCCCTTTAGAGGTGAGAAAAATCTAATGAGCATTCCTATTTTGACCGTGCTTATGAACCACTAAAAATGAGAAAAAATTACATGGATGTCATGTCAACAGTGAACTGGTGATATGTCATCTAGTGAAGAATTAGTTTAATTTGCAGATCCCTTGAAATTATTCTAAATACTAAGGAGCTTGAAATTAAAAATAATTTGCTTAGATGTTGTTAGATCATAGTGTAATACACCATGTTTTGAATTATAGGAAAATTAACAAATAATAATGGTGGCCCTAGCATCTTTACTGGATCGTTGAGGTTTTCTGGAACTGATGCAAACTATTATATTAAGGAGGTTAATATTAATATTATTAGGAGAAGCCATTGAAACAGGTTCAGCTATCCCATTCAGGGTTACTGTCTTGAGATTAATATTTTTAAAATGTACCTGTGTTGAAATTAGTTTGGACCTGTCTTATGCCTTTAGATAAATGTAAAATATAAATTGAAAAGGTATTAAATTTTCAAGATATAAACGCACATACTTTTATTTTTGAGAAATAAAAATATAGAATGTATTTTAATTATTGAAACAACATTGCAGAAGACTGAAACAATAACCCTGAATAATAACTTAGAGGTAGGCAATGACAATTTCCATACTCTTGTTTAATCAAAAGATAATATTGTCTGTATTACAGCGTCCTTTCCACAACAATAGACTGTAGTCACCATTGCATTTTCCTAATAAAATTGAATAGAAAAATAATAGTTGGTTTCTTAGGTTTCATAACGAGTGAAGCAAATTAATAATCTTTATTGATTCTTATCACTAAACTATATTGAAGCAAAATGCAAATATAGTGGGTTGAAATTGAAGAGAATAATATTTCTGCATAAAAGAAGAGAGGAACTGTGCAGATATTCAGTTTCTACATGTTTTTAAAGATAACATCCACTGGAATATCATTCCTTGTAAAGTTTATACAACACCACCTGTAATGTATTCCAGCTTGTGGGAATCTCCAAAGCCAGGAAGAGTACACTTTCTACTTCAGTCTGTGCTTCCTTTATGTACTTCTTTCTTCAGTAAGTTACGTTGATGAGTTTCATGCTAGCATGTATGCTGTTTTGACTAAGACAAGAAAATTGGGAAAGATTTTGTTGATGTTTATAATGTTCTGGTGTGGATGAATCTCCTGACCTGTGGAACCATTAATAACAAAAAAAGAACCAGAGAGAATCTCCATCCTTTATTGAATGAGAGGGGGAACATTGTCACTGAGAGAGAGAAAAAGGCTGAGGTACTTAATGACATCTTTTCCTTGGTCTTTAATAGCCACACTAGTTATCCTCAGGATATTCAGGCCTCTGAGCTTGAAGACAGGGATGGAGACCAGAATAATCCTCTCATAACCCAGAAAGTGGTAGTTAATGACCTACTATGCCAATTGGACATGCACAAGTCGATGGGGCCAGATGAGATCCATCCGAGAGTACTGAAGGAGCTGGCAGAGGAACTTGCCAAGCCACTCTCCATCATTTATCACCAATCCTGGTTAATGGGAGAGGTCACAGCTGACTGGAAAATTGCTGATGTGACGCCCATCTACAAGAAGGGCAGGAAGGAGGATCCAGGGAACTAGAGGCCTGTCAGCCTGACCTCAGTACCTGGGAAGATTATGGAGATGTTCATCCTGAATGTGATCACACAGAAAGTGCGGGACAACCAGGATATCAGGCCCAGCCAGCATGGGTTCATGAAGGACAGGTCTTGTTTGACCAACCTGATCTTTTTCTATGACCAGTTGACCCAGTTAGTGGATGAGAGCAAAGCAGTTAATGTTGTCTACCTGGAATTCAGTAAGGCATTTGACACCGTCTCCCACAGCACCCTGTCGAACAAGCTGGCAGCTTGTGGTGTAGACAGGTGGACTCTTCGCTGGGTTAAAAACTGGCTGGATGGTCAAGCCTAGACAGTTGTGGTAAATGGAGTTAAATCCAGTTGGTGGACGGTCACAAGCAGGGTCCCTCAGGGCTCTGTTATGGGGCTGGTCTTGTTTAATATCTTCATTGATGACATGGATGAAGAGATTGAGTGCTCCCTCAGTAAATTTGAAGATGACACAAAATTAAGTGGGAGTGGCAATGTGCTTGAGGGTAGGAAGGCTCTGTGAAGGGATCTGGACAGGCTGGTTCAGTGGGCTGAGGCCAATTGCACGAGGTTTAACAAATCCAAGTGCTGGGTCCTTCACTTTGGTCACAACAACCCCTCACAAACCTACAGGCTTGGGGAAGTGTGACTGGAGAACTGCCTGGTGGAAAAGGACCTGGGAGTGCTCATGAACAGCTAGCTGAACATGAGCCAGCATTGTGCACACGTGGCCAAGAAGGCCAAAAGCATTCTGGCCTGTATCAGAAATGGCGTGACCAGCAGGAGTAGGGAAATGACCGTGCCCCTGTATTCTGCACTAGTGAGGCTGCAGCTTGAGTACTGTGTCCAGTTTTGGGCACCACAATATAAGAAGGACATTGAGTTGCTGGAGCGGGTGCAGAGAAGGGCAACAAAGCTGATGAGAGATCTGGAGAATATGTCATGTGAGAAGCGCCTGAGGGAACTGGGATTGTTTAGCTTGGAGAAGAGGAGGCTTAGAGGAGACCTCATTGCTCTCTACAACTACCTAAAAGGAGGTTGTAGTGAGGCTGGTGTCAATCTCTGCTCCCAAGTAACTAATGACAGGACAAGAAGTAATGGCCTCAAGTTGCACCAGGGGAGGTTTAGATTGGATATCAGGAAGAAGTTCTTTACTGAAAGAGTGGTTAGGCATTGGAACAGGCTGCCCAGAGAGGTGGTGGAGTCACCATTCCTGGAGGTGTTCAAAAAATGAGTAGATGTGGCACTTTGAGACATGGTCTAGGGGTCAGGGAGGTGGTGGATGAAGGTTGGACTTGGTGATCCTGGAGGACTTTTTCAACCTAAATGATTCTATGATTCTATCAGTAACAGAGTTCAGGTTGATATCAGCAAGATATGTCACCAAGCACAGGCATACCTGTAACATAGCTCAGCAAGGCACAAGGTAGGGGTCTGAGCTTAAGGGTAGATCCCAAGTGGAAGCAGGGGGCTCTCAGCAAGGCTCCATTTAAAGTTATTTCTCACAGATATTTTTTTTTTTTCCCCACAGATGTCTCATTAAAGGCTACACAGTTGCACCATCTGAGAGGCATCTTTGAACCCAGACAGCTAAAACCCTATACTTGGTAAATTTAGAGAGGTGCCTTTAGGGTCCTGACAGCAGTCACTTTGGATGCTCCAGATATTTATTGAAAATTGGTCATATTTATCATGTAACTAAGTACTCATAAAAATTTGGAAATCCAAAGTTTTACCTAACAAGTGTATTCTATTTAGTAAATTCAAGGGAGAGACTAAAATGTAGCAATCTATACAGCTGGTCAGCTTGCTGTGCTTTCTCTCTTTAGACAGTGTAGGCAATGTGTAGGAATTATGTAGACACAGCTTGCAAGCTCAAAGCAAGCAATGACACCTACTCAAGGGAATGAAAAAAGCTGTCCCATTTGGAATCTTGCAAGTGCATTGTTCTCTCTGCTGTTTTAGTTATGGGGAAATGGGATTTATTTGGTTGATTATTTTTTTTCTATTTACATGAAAGATACTTCAGACCTTTCTTTACCATTTATATTAAATTAAATTATTTTTAATCACAATTAATTATCAATATGTGTATCGTTTTATCTACAGTAGTAAGTAAGTTATTTCCCTGGTTCACTACTAGTTCTCAATAACCATGACACTTGTACCCAAAGCTGCTTTGCAAATCCCCTTTGCAAAGGGATCATTGCAATATATGCTTCAAAAGTGCCCTCCTGATCTGAACACTAATGTGCTAGCAGAAACACTTATATTTATTTTGCTTCTGAGATGCCTTTTGGAGGAAACCAATGATCTGTGTTTGAAATGGCTACAAGTAAACTCTGAAGATAATTTGTTATTACTCCTAACAGCAGTAAGAATGATATCACAACAGAGACTGCCCTTTTATCTGTCCTACCAAACCCTTGAATGTTATCCTATAAGACTTGCAACGTTTAGCACTTTCTTATTTTCTTATGTAGTGCCTCAGAGCAGGAAATGCATTACCTTCAATGACATGTTACAAAAAAAAAATTATTTGGTGAGCTGGCACATGATCAAAACTGTATTTCAGGATTTTAGCACTGATACCCCTTTCTTTGAAAGTAAATTGGATTTTTACAAATCACCTTTAGTGTGAGAGCTTAGGATGCTTAAATTCTAACTGAAGGCCAGTAGTACCCATTGACAGATATATTCAACTGCTCCAGTAATGTCACAAGTATACATCTGACTGTACAAATACACACTTTTTTGAATTGTTCTGGATTCTCCTTGTAACAGGCAAGCAACTAACATAGCTCTCGTGTCACTATTTGGTGATGTTTAATGCTCTAACACCAACAGTAGCATGTATAAACTATCACAATTGAAAGACTTATCAAAACAAGACAAAAATGAGGCAGATTTTTCATGCAGATCAAAGATATTTATCCATTTGGTTATAAGTGTAATTTGCTTATTCTGAAAACTTGTGAGGTATCAATTAAAAACTAAAGTAAAACACGCTGGCACAAAACATGCTGGATTAGACAGTGACATGTTACTGCAGAAACCTGTGGAAACCAAAAATGTACTGAGTTTCTAAAAGAAACTGGATGTTTACATGAATAAAAGACTATCCAGATTTATGGTGTTATTGTTGAAAAAACCCCTTAGAGATAATCTGATAGTCCAGATCTAACCAATCCATACTCATTAGACAAAACCTAATCACATATATAAGATGTTTATTTGTATTTTTTTGTTTACTTACAGGTTACTGTTTCCTCCTCCAACCATGCTATATTAATAACCATTGGAGACAGGATGCAAGGCCAAGAGTAAATTCCAAGTCTACCTGTTGCCAAGTAAGTAAAGACAAAAAAGAAAACCACAACACAAAGAAGTGGTTACACCATTACTGTCACTTCTATGGCTTGCAAGTGGTGTACTATTGAGAACAAAACAACCTGTGGGCAAACAGCATCCCTATGTGTATGCAGATATACTCTGAACTAGAATAGAAGTTATTATTGAAACAATGTTAAAGACTACATTCTCTTTTATTTCCATTTGTGCTATAATTGGTCAAGGTTAAAGTGATGGCCATGGCAAGGAAAACAGTAATTTAAAGATTGCTTCTTTGGTGGATACAGCTCATTTTGTTCTTCCTTTTTGAACTGTGTCCAGTTCCAGTAAAGTTGCCTAAAGTGTCTTCAAGGCTCTGCAGAGAGATCTCAGAGTTCAGTTTGGTTTTATCATCAGCAAACTCCTTTCCACAAACAATGAACACTCCTGTATTCATTGCCAGTGGCACACAACAAAGTCTATTTTTGTTATAGCCTGAGGTGCCTTTCCATGGCTGATCAACGTTCATCATTTTCTTTTCTGTAATTTGTTCTGTCTTGCTGCTTCATTCAGTTATGTGGCAAACCCATCTCTTGACATGACTGATGGAACTGGGTGTGACATCTCACATCATCCACTGTAATACCTGACCAAAACAGAGTTTGAGCTGATATAAAAAAATTGAAGCATAGAAATGAGAAAAATAGTATTTCACCCATTTACAAGCTTTATAAAATACTTTCTTGTCAGTGCCTGTTAGAAGCAATATTTTAAATAAGAATGTTCAGAGGTAGGTAGGGAACTTACCATACTAACATCACTTCATTATTAGCCTAACAAAGAGCATGTTAGGTGAGGTGCATTTATATAAATGTTACGTTGAAAAGACAAGATTCTGGGGAGACCCTATCCTTTGTGGAAATTAGATAAATTACTGCAGACCAGTTCTTTTTATTGAAGGTCAGTTCTCAGCAGGATTTTGAAATGTTAGCAATATAGAAACAAGTGCAAGTTACAAAAAAAATTTCTTTACTAGCTCATTTCCTTACACAGCATTGGTATAACTGTGAACCTAATGAAACTCTGATGTTAAAGATGACAAAGACATACACAGGTTTCTCAGAGAGAGGAATAATTGTATATTTTTTTTCCATTTGCCAGTGTTGCTTATACAAAATTATATTGACAGAAGTGTGATAACACTGATGTTAAAGATTTTTTTTTCCTGTAAAAAACCTGCAGTTCTTAACACTTTCAACCTTTTCTTTCCAGTTTTCCAAGAATAGGGAAATAACTTAGATGTTCATATCTTGTGTTTTAATTTTGTCACTGTTTTTAATCATTGGATAATAACATTTTTATCCCTGGAAACCAGAATATACACAAATGACCTATAATGCCAAGGATAATCTGTGGAGAATAAAGGGAGAAGACAGTTTATTAATAGCTTTATTTGTGGAAAGTGATATGATCTGAAACTTAGTGTCCTGCAATATGAAAATATAAACCCAATTTTTTTTTTTCAGAGAAAAACACCATCTTGCACACACAACTTAAACAAGCCCTCATTTAATTCTATGTATGTGCAGAGTAATATGCATATCTCAGCCAGATATGTCTAGCTAAGAGACAGCTGAATAGGGAGAGGAACCTGTTGTATAGAATGTGGAAATATTTTGCAAAGGGAGGAACAGAGTATCCTGGTGATGACAGTATGCATAAGCTCCTAAAAATCTGTACAATGCAAATTACATTCAACCAGTATGTCCTATAACAGGTTTAGATTACGAAACCATACACTCTATGATATGATAACCTTGACCAGTTCATATGAAGGAGCATGCATTCACGCTGCATATTGAAAGCAGTATAATTCATTCAAATTACCTGCATTGCAGCTGAGCAACTCTGAAACTCCTCTGAAATCCTACAGCATTTAATGCTACCTCCCAGCCATGTAGAAAGCCAGTTGTCATAAGATCATATAATTAATTTCTTATGCAGTACACTAGAGATAGACAATTACTGTCATGCTCAGTACTGCATTTTTTATCATCTTCTAGAACAAAAGATACAGATTTGGGGTTTTTTTTTTTTTTTTTTTTTCCTCCTCTCTAGGGCAGGAAAACAGTCAGAGCTTTGTCAGCCTTTTTGGCCATGAACCTTAAAGAACTCACTCAGCTTAACAGCCTTAATGTCTTTGAAGCGGTATAAATAAGGATCTGTTTTCCCAAGATATCTGGTATTTCAGGAGCAGATACAGAAGAGGGAAGAAAAAAGAGAGAGAAAGCAAACAATGATAGTTCAGATTGGGCAATCTCCAGCCTAACCTTTTTGACATTGAGGCTGGCAGCTTGCTATGAATTATCATTCCATTGAAAAGGAGAGTTATATTTGATATGCGCCAAGGTGATTTAGAAAGAAAAATTGCATGGCATCTTTTCCAGCAACACAGGTGACCTTATTTTACCAGGTTACTGTAACTTAAAGGGGCCAGACTTGGAGCGCCAACTGCTGGCAGTTGTTCCTCTGCATTAATTGATGCTTCAGAATGAAATTCACAGGGCAAGTGGCTGGCTAATTTTTTATATTTTATTTCCTGTCATAAAAGGCTACCTGCTATTTCTGTAAGCTGAAATCCCTTGCATTTTATTTACAAGAAAAAAAATGTCCCTCGCAACCACTTCCATTCCGATACTGCATTACATTCCTGTGCAACATAAGGATTGATGTGTTACTCTTGCTCATTTTCATGTCTGTGTTTCAACCTTGTTCCCATGGGATTCATTGCTTGCTTTTCAGTAGTGATGCCCCTTAGAGCAGCAGAGCAGCAGGGCTTCAGTATTGCTACAGGCTTCCTAACATTACAGCCCTGTAAATGTCAAATGGTGTTCCAGTGAAGCCTGCTGGCTCAGTGGTATTCATTTGCTTGGATCTTCCCCCTCCAGGCTCTTTCTAGCTTTCTCTTCTTCCTTCCTCCCTCAAGAGCCTGATGCTTGGCATATTTCCCAACTGCATTAGTCATACCAGAAACAGAACCGCATATCCTCAGTTAAGCTGGTTCCACAAGTTGCCTGAGAGCCCTTATGAGGCCAATAGACCATAGAGCTTTGATGATTTTGCTAGAAATACACTGTTTATGGATGAGGAAACAGTAATTGCGCATTTCAAGTGTTTTTTCTGGGCTTCTAATAGACATAACTGTAAAGTTTGCTTGGTGTAGACAGGAAACAAGGTTATTGTTTAAAAGTGCTTAATTCTATGATCTTCAAAAAGGTTTTGATAATCCAGAACCTTATATTTTAAATGCAAACCTATTTGTACCCCTACGTACTAACATACTTATTCCTCAGGAGACACTCTCTAGCTTTTATGGTGTATCTATCTATATTAAAGCTAGTGAGAAATTTGGAAAACAAAAGCAAACCAGAAATAATCTCCCAATAATTTTCTACTTGTCATCTCTTCATTAGGGAAGAAAAAAACAATTAAAAAAATCATTAGGCCTTTGATGTCCATAAATTTAAAAAAAAAGAACAAAAATTAATTTTGTCAGTAAAACCTTTGTGGTATTTTTCTCCATATCACTCCCTTTAAATGTGTCTTCTTATAAACTTCATGGTAATGACAAAGAGATGGATAACAATATGCAGATGTCTGATTTACAATGTTGCATTAACCTCTACTGAGCTTCCATAACTTTTATAAATGAAGTGGAAATAATTCCACAAGCTTAAAATCTGTCTTCACAAACAGTGCTGATCAGGGTGGTAAAGGAGGATGGAGAAAGAAAGGTGAGCCAAGGAAATATGTGTTTGTCCTTTTGGAAGGCTAGGCATTCACTGCTGAAAATCATATAAAAGGTATTAACACCATTTTTTTACCCCCTACATTTGCACACAGAAAGAAA
>VYZX01016117.1:0-11862 GCA_013401335.1 Brachypteracias leptosomus | reverse complement strand
CCTCACTCTCCAGAGTCTTAAGTCTAAAGGAAGAATTTCTAAGCAACAGTTTAAAGATAGTTTTCTCATATGTCCCAAGAGATCCACATTATGTTCATCTGATAAATTCTATAATCTCTTTAATAGTGAGGTTTTCCTTCAAAGGTGATAGCTAGAGCAAGGTAAAAAGTAGGAGTGTTCTGAACATAAAACTCTGAGGTTTCCCATCTCTCTATGTAGCAAAGGACATTGTATAAGGAGCTGAGAAATCACATAGTTTAGAACATGGGATCTGGATTCTGGGATAAAGCTCCATGTTGGGCAGTTCACACAGACGACAACCTCTGCTTAGCAAAGATAAAGTGTTAAATGTCTAAAATGGTATGTGAATTGTCTTTTATAGATTCTGCACTGCATGAAAATCTTGTTTGCTAGGATGTGTATTATAACTAAGTTGATGACTTAAACAGTCTATAAATGTAGTTTTGCAAAAAACCTAAAATAATATTTTCTTAGGTTGTTCCAAATTATAAAGAGTGACAACTTGAGCCTGGATCTTCTACATGTTCACAAGGAAGAGAATGAGGAGGAAAGAACTTTAAAAAAATTGTAATTTGGGAGTAGGACTTTTCCCTCTTAGACTTACAGAATGCCTTTTGGAAACAGGAGGAATTAATCATCTGTATGAAGTTAGAGCACTATGACCTCATTATGAACATGCAACTGTGGTGGAATAGTTCACATGACTGACATGCTGCCATGAAAGAATACAGTCTCTTTGGAAAGGATGGGCTGGGATGGCAAGGAGAGGGATTTGCCCTTTTTGTGAGACACCAGTGGGAATGTGTGGGCTTCAGCCTTGGGATGGATGGTGAGTCAGCTAAGAGCTTGCAGATCAGGATTAGTGGGCAAGCCAACGTGGGCAATGTTGTGTTGAATGTCTGCTACAGACCTATCAGGTACAAGGGAAAAACAGATGAGGCCTTCTTCAATTGGAAGATGCCTCATGTCTACAGGCCCTGGTCTTCATAGGGAATTTTAACTTTCCCATATATTCTGGAAGAACAGCACAGTATGGCACAAGTAAGCCAGGAAATTTCTGGATTTCAACTTCCTAGCACAGATGATTGAAGAGCTGAGGAAGAGAATCACACTGCTGGACCTGATACTTACAAACAAGGAAGAACTGGGTGAGGAAGTGAAGGCTGGGCACAGCCTTGGCCGCAGTGACCATGAAATGGTATAGTTCAGAATACTGAGAGGAGGCAATAAAAGACTTAGGTTAAGTAATGTTGTTGAAGGCCAGCAGGGGACAAGGAATGGTCTGTTACGAATTCACTTTGGGATAATGAATTTATTTAAATAATTTATATCTGAAATAATTCTGTTGTCTTCAGTGAAGACCCTCTATGTCAGGCCTCCTATATTGAAGGTCTAAGTGGCAGCAAATATATAGCAATTGTTGTCAGTTTCCAACAATAAGGGGTGTCTCTCAAACAGACTACAAAGACATAGTATGAAAGAGACATTACAAACTCACTCATGGAACATGATTCCCCCTAAGGGTTATAATGCCTTAATGTTTCAGTTTTTGAAGGATTGGTTGCTTTGTTTGTTTTTTGTTTGGTTGGGTTTTTTTTTTTTGTGTGTGTGGGGGGTGCTATGTTTAAAGTTTTTATTTCATTTTGCTTTTGGTGGGAATAACAAGGCAGGAGTTTTTACTTGCTTCAGTTTACTTCTGGTTTTGTTTTGGGTTTGTTGGTTGTGGGTTTTTTGGGGTTTTTTTAATATATATATTTGAAAGGAATTTCCTTTAAAAGGACTTGTGGATTATGGGAGAGAAAAGTGGGAATAATTTCCCTTTGTTTCTTGAAATATGTAATATCTTGTGATCAGATGATAGTGCTAAGGACCACAGTTAAGCTTTGTTCCACTCACCTACTTGCCACTCATTTCCTGTACTGTCATTCTTATTTGTAATGATTTAAATTAATGATAAATACAGAAGATGAATAATTAATAAACTGAGTAACTAGTACTGAAGACTAGATGGAGATATTTTATGAACTGTGGAAAAGACTTATCATTTTTAGTGACTGCAAATTCATGTTTTATTTTGTTTTGTTTTCCTAATGAGAATGTTTCTAAGTCACTGAAACTACATCTCAGTTAAAAATATATCAAGGGAAAGTTATTAAGCAGTTACTTGTAAGCTGCATAGCATATACATGTTCTCTGTTAAATTTATCACACCGTTAACGTAGCAGTGGAAAGCCACAAGACGTATTTAATTGAGACACATTCTACTGCAATTAGCCTTGCAGAGGTAATGCTCCTGTGAAATGGTTGGTCTTAAACAATCAGCTAAATAATGATTCCCTGTAAAATCTTGAGCTGCACTTTGAAGACTGTTTTACCTCAGGAATTCTCCCCAGCAAACCACCTCTTTCTTTTTATGCTTCTGGCTTGATTTTTGGTGTGAAGTAGAATGAAGAAATTTTGAAGAAAATTAATTTTGAAACTGTGCACAAGAAATGATGTCCTTCTCCCCCTCCTCCCCTCCCTACCCCCTGCCCCCAGAATTATGTTTCTCATGAATTTTCTTGTTCTCTAAGAAAAATCCAAAACATGTTTAGATTCTAGTAAGTGATCTTTTTTAGTTTTGGAATATGTCAAATTAAAGCAAGAAGCTGATTTCAAACACTCAGAAAACTTTTTAAAAAATGTTAGCAATTTAATTCTTTTATGTGCTAAGAATTTTGATGTAGCCAAAGTTTCAAAATTCAGTGAAATCAAATAATCCATCTTTGGAGAAAAAGATGCCCTCCCAAAAATGTGTCTGTGTTTCTTGTCCCTATCTCAGCATTTATTGATATTTATGCCATAGGAAGCAGAAAATTGTACAGATTTTACAGAACAAAGACACATAGTAAGCCTCCTCTTTTTTTTTCTGTGCAATAGATTATCAAAGAAATCCCAGTAATTAGATCATTCTGAACATACGTTTCAGTAATGTCTATCAAACATACTTGTGTTTTCTATTAAGCACTACTTTACGTTTTTCACACAGAAGTATGTGCTATTAAAAGCACATGGAGAGATCAAACTCATTTTTTTTCCATATTCTACTATAGCAAAACTTCTAAGGCAAGGTGCAGGGCCTTGCCCATGATTGTATGCAGACTCTTCATCAATCTTGAGACTAGAATATGAGTCTCAAAACTATGCATTGATGTCTTCTGCCCATTCTGCATTCCAGAAAAAAAGTAATACAGTTGCCAAATCCAAATCAGTTATTCTTATGCAAAACATGGGAGAATGAGCCCATACAGTTCACATTCAACTCACATTTGTAATTTCCCAATATGTTTGAATTAATTTAAATTTTGTCTTGAAGTGTAAAAAAGGCTTAAAAATAAAAATAAATTAAAATTGATAAGAAGTTGCAGCAAGTAAGGTTTTAACAGCAACAAATAAATTTAGACAAATGGAAGAGACTTCAAATTATTTTTTTCTCTCAAGTAAAATATGTGTAATTTATGTTTCTTAGGAGAAATGCCATTATCCTTTTTCAATAAAAGTAAGCTTCTTAATAAAATGTAGTTTTGAAAGATTTGCATTATGAATATTAGAAATTACTAGCTGAAGTCTTTATTCTAGATCCTAGGAAATAAAACATCTGCATATAAGGTGAACAATTCTTATGTCCTGGTTTGGCCAGGATAGGGTTAATTTTCACCAGGAGCTGCTATTCAATACCATGCTGATATGTCATGTCTGGTACACGAGGCTTGGGCAGTGCAGTCTCGGGCAGTGCAGTCTCGCCTTTGTCTCGTCTTTGTCTCACCTGTGTTGCTTCGCTCTGTATCTGTAGCTGCATCTGCGTGGTCTGTATGCTTTATATCTCGTTTTGTTGCAGCAGTATCAGAAACAGTAACAATTAATGTATTATAATACCTTGAAGGTCTTACCCTGTATTATTTGCACATTGTTATTTCAATCTATGCTGATAGAGATTTATGCATGCAGGGAGAGAGAAGGAATATAAGGAATGCAGGTGTAGTTTTTTCACTTTCATACAGTGATGAGAAAACTTTATACCCTGGGCTGAAGTGTTCTTTGCCCAAGCTGAGGCCAGCTCCTGCATAGACCCCACCCTTGACATTAAAAAAGAGTCTGCACAAAGGAAAAGTGGTCTCTCGTTTTTTGAGGGAAGTATGCAGTCCAGTGACTGCAGAGCCCTGCGTCACTGTGTAGTTCATACGCATACTTTAATCTTTACACTACAACCATTCTCTGCCTCCTGCTTTTTGCTCTTCTTCCTTTTGGTCTCTTGCATGCTGTCTTAGTTTGCAGCTTCATTCAACTCTCTGTTTATTGGCAGCTTTTACTGCACTCTGTACTCACCTGTCTTCACCCTCTACTTCAAACCACTGACTTGCTTCATCCTAAATGATGCCTTCTCCTGACTCACCCAGGATCCTTTGCTTCTTTCTTCCCCCTTTATACATACCAGGACACTTCCTCCATTACCCCACTTACAGAATGACTTTAGTGAAAGGAAGTAGATCTTTTGTATGTTTAATATGAGGGTAGCCCTATTACGTTTTCTCTACCTATTTGCCAGTGAGCAAATCATTGCAATCAAAGTTACCACTTTTAAATATTTTTACTCACATCTGTTATGTGACAATGATAAATTGGACTGTAATGAAATAAAGAATAATGATCAGTGAGCATTTCCAAATTTTGCTGGGTTTCATATCTGCATATAAGAGATGTCAACTCAAGTCACTCGTATTTTTAGAATACCCTCAATGTTCTACACAAATGGCACAATATTAAATTGGCTCCAGCAGTTTATTTTTTTTATATATATTCCAATTTACATTTCATCATTGGAAAACATGTTCTTACTTAAAAATACTGCCATGTAATATTTATAATTTCTGTGGCTAGTTGTCAGATTTTTTAAGCTTTACATTATTTCTATTTTTCTACTGTTTATTTGGATTTTTAGTTAAATTCTTAGAAGGCTTTTGTGAAATATTGTTCTTTCTTGAAACATAGTCTTCTGCAGGGCATGAAAGCTGAAAATGGAAGTTTACTTTTTTTTTGACATAAAGATGCTTTTAAAGTAAATATGTTCACTTGTATGGTTTTTAGTTCAGTATCTGACATCTTTTTTCACTACTTTTTCCATTAAAAATTATGGTACATGGCTTATATTCAGAGAATTACAATGTGCACATTCGTGTTGTTTTAATAACAAGTATATAAAATAATTATATTCAATTTAAAAATATTTTTCCAACTTTCTAGTATAGTCATTATTTAATAAATTTGGTATATTGGTTAAAATGTTTTCTTAAAACGTTTTTTCTTCTCCTTGACAAAAAATTAAAAGCAATTGGCTTTAAACCTTTAATGAAAAAAAAAAAAAAGTGGTGCGAAGAAATAAAAATACAACCTGGAGACAGCAAAAAGCATCTCAGAAAGCAGTGCAATTTAGATCCTTACTGTTGTATGATGGGTTTTCATAAATCTGTACAATCTTAGCAATGAAGATGAAAACTGAAGTCACCAGGGTCAGTACTGAGCTGTTGTCGGAAAATTTTGAACATGATGAATCTCAAATCTCATTTGTCTATTCTTGTAGGATCAATTGAAGTGAATTTTTCTGCTCTTCCACTTAGAACTATATGTAAACAATTGGACTTTTGGGTTGTATGGGGTAGTTCCATATGTTTCTACTTAGAAACAAGTGAGTTTTCAATTTATTTATAAATTGTTGACAACCTTGATTTTTTGTTTATTATTGTTGATGTTGCTTGTTTGAAGTCAATAATTCATATTCCTTCAGTGGGTCACTGGAACTTTTGAGACAGAAAAACAGCTAATAGTGAATACAGAGTTCTGACCTGCAGGGTTTTGTTCACCTAATCAGTTCTAAGTTTTTTAAATTCTCTGGTTTTGCAAATATCCTCCCCAACTCATCTGCCTCAAGAGGTATCACTGTCCAGTACCAGTAAGGTCACAGCAAGTCTAGAGCACCATTGTTCTGAGGAGCAGCTGAGGGAACTGGGGTTGTTTAACCTGGAGAAAAGAAGACCCATGGGAGACCTTCTTGCTCTCTACAACTACTGAAAGAGGCTGTAGCAAGGTGAGGGTCGGCCTCTTCTCCCAGGGAACAAGCAATAAGACAAGAGGAAACAGCCTTAAGTTGCACCCAGGGAGGTTTAGGTTGGATATTAGGAAAAATGTTTTCCTCAAAAGTGTTGTCAAGCCCTGGAAGAGGCTGCACAGGGAAGTGGTGGAGTTCCTATCCCTTGAGAGATTTAAAATCTATGTAGATGTGGTGTTGAGGAACATGGTCTAGTGATGCACTTGGCAGTGCTGGCTTAACAGTTGGAATCAATGATCTTAAAGGTTTCTTCCAATCAAAACAATTCTATGATCCTATGATTATTCTAAGAACAGTATAAGACACTGAATAGCTCTTTCATGTGACCAGGCATAAATTCCTGTAGGGTTCAAATAAAGGTGATGGTAAGTTGGAAATGACACCTTTATATAAAGTTTTACAAATATTATCTATATGAACTACATTTTAGATTTAGCTCATATAAGATCATAGAATCATAGAATGGCTTAGGTTGGAAGGGACCCTAGAGGTCATCTAGTCCAACCTCCCTGCCATGGGCAGGGGTGACTCTCAACTAGACCAGGTGGCTCAAGGCCTCATCCAACCTGGCCTTGAACACCTCCCTAAGATCTATCCTAAACCTACTCTCTTTCCGTTTAAAACCACTTCCCCTTGTCCTGTCATTGGACACTCTCATGAAGAGTCACTCACCAGCCTTCCTGTAGGCTCCCTTCAGGTATTGGAAGGCAGCTATAAGTTCCCCCTGAGTCTTCTCCAGGCTGAATAGCTGATAAAATAATTTCTAAATCATGAAAAATGGTTAACTTTCTCTTCTTCTTCTTTAAATTTGATTTATCCTGCATTTGTTTTTCATTAGCTACTGCATAAAAAATACAAAATTTGCTAATACACACATAGAGCAGAAACAGTAGTAACAGATATGTACATGTTTTGAATGAAAATTATTTCATGTTTTCTGAACAAAAGCTGAATGAATAATTTTCAATTCATATTCCATACAGAATATATAGTTTCTACTAGGATTTTTTAAATAAATTTTAACCCTGAATGTACTGAAAGCAAGAGAAGCTGAATTCCAAAATTCTTTACAGAACTGTGTGTATCAGTGTCATTGGTGTATTCATTCCAGCCTCAAGAAAGGTAAGCAATGTGCCTTTCTTAGTCTACAATGTTTTTCAGTTGATACATGCCATCTCCAAGGATGGTCTGAGTGTCAGAGTAAAGATAAGGTTGAAGTAAAGGGAGGCCATCTCATGATCTTGAATATCTCCAGGGATGGGGCCTCCACCACCTCTTTGGGAAACCTCTTCCACACCCATATTAAAGGACTTTTTCCTAATGAGCAATCTAAATCTACCCTTTTCTAGCTTAAAACCAGCGCCCCTCATCCTATCGCTCCATGCCCTTGTAAAAAGTCCCTCCCCAGCCTTTTTGTAAGCCCCTTCGGGTACTGGAAGGTCATCATAAGATATCCTCAGAACCTTCTCTTCTCCAGGCTGAATAACCCCAACTCTCTCAGCCTGTTTTTGCAGGAGAGGTGCTCCAGCCCGCTGATCGTCTTTGTGGTCCTCTTCTGGAGCTGCTCCATCAGGTCCATGTCCTTCTTGTGTTGAAAGTTCCAGAGCTGGGCACAGTACTCCATGTAAGGTCTCACCAGAGCAGAGAGGCAGAATCACCATTGTTGGCTCATGTCCAGCTTTTATCCACCAGTACTCCCAAGTCCAAGTCCATCTGCAGGGCTGCTCTCTGTCACATCTTCCCCCAGCCTGTATTGATAGCGAGGATTGTCCCAACCCAAGTGCCAGACCATGTACAACTAGGCACAGAAGGCCCAGGAGGTTCTTTCAGTGCATTGATGATAACTTTCTGACACAGGTGGTGGAGGAGTCAACAAGGAGGTGTGTGCTGCTGGATCTTGCAATAATAAAGAAAGAAGTTCTGGTTGAGGATGTAAAGGTTGGGGGCAGCCTTGGCTATAGTGATCATGACATGGTGGAGTTCAGCATCACACAAAGAAGCAGCAGGGAAATATCTCGGATTGCAACCCTGGACTTCAGAAGAGCTCTTTTTCTTCTTCAAAGACTTAATGGGAGGAAATTCCATGGGCTAGGACACTGTGGTGGGTTTACCTTGGCTGGGTGACCGGTGCCCACCCCTAGTCCCTCTATCACTCTGCCCCCCCACCCCAAACTTCCCTCANAAGATTGGTGCATTCCTTTGAGTAAAAATTCAAGTAGAGGAGGCAGGAGACCTTCATGGATGAGCAAGGAGCTGCTAGAAAAACTCATATGGAAGAAAGAAGTATACAGTAAGTGGAAAAAGGGACTGGTCACTTGGGACAATTATAGGAACATTGTCAGGGTATGTAGGGATGCAAAAAGGAAGGCTCAGGCCCTCTTGGAATTAAATCTGTCAAAGGACGTAAAAGAAAACAAGAAGGACTTCTTCAAGTGCATAAGTAGTAAAAGGAAGACTAGGGAAAATGTGGTCCCACTGCTGAATGAGGTGGGAGTCCTGGTGACAAAGCATGAAGAGAAGGCAGCGTTACTGAATGCCTTCTTTGCTTCAGTCTTTACCACTAAGCCCAGCCCTCAGGAATCCCAGTCCCTGGAGGTAACAGAGAAAGTCTGGAGGAAGGAAGACTCTCCACTGGGGAATGAGGACCATCTAGGCAAACTGAACAAATCCATGGACCCCAATGGGATGCACCCATGAGTGCTGAGGGACCTGGCAGATGTTGTTTCTAAGCCATTCTTCATCATTTTTGAAAGATCATGGAGAATGGGAGAGGTGCCTGAGGGCTGGAGGAAGACCAGTGTCACTCCAGTCTTCAAAAAGGGCAAGAAGGAGGACCTAGAAAATTACAAGTCAATTAGCCTCACCTCCATCCCTGGAAAGGTGATGGAACAGCTCATTCTGGAGGTCATCTCTAAGCATATGGAGTAAAAGAAGGTTATCAAAAGTAGTCAGTACAGATTCACCCAAGGGAAATCATGCTTAACTAATCTGATAGCCTTCTGTGATGCTGTGACTAGGTGGGTAGATGAAGGGAGAGCGGTGGATGTTGTCTACCTTGACTTCAGCAAGGCTTTTGACATTTGATGAGTGGACTGTGAGATGGATTGAGAACTCATTGAGCAATAGAGCTCAGAGAGCTATGATCAGCAGCACAGAGTCTAGCTGGAGACCTGTTGCTATTGATGTTCCCCTGGGGTATGTAGTGAGTCAAGTCCTGTTCAACATCTTCATTAACGACCTGGATAACAGGACAGAGTGAACCCTCAGCAAGTTTACTGATGATACAAAACTTGGAGAAGTGGCTCACATACAAGAAGTTTGTGCTGCCATTCAGTGAGATCTGGACAGTTGGAGAGTTGGGCAGAGGGGAACCTAATGAGTTCAACAAGGGCAAATGTAGAGTCCTGCACCTGGGAAGGAATAACCCCATGCACCAGTACAGGTTATAGGTTGACCTGCTGGAAAGTCGCACATCTGGAGTACTGTGTCCAGTACTGGGATCACCAGTTCAAGAGAGACAGAGAACAACCAAAGAGAGTCTAACAGAGGGCTACGAGGGTGATTAAGGGACTAGAATATCTCTCTTACAAGGAAAGGTTGAGATACCTGGAGCTGTTTAACCTGGAGAAGTCTGCAAGGGGATCTGATCAATGCTTACAAATATCTGAAGGGTGGATGTCAGAATGATGGGGCCAGTCTCTTTTCAGTGGTGCTCATTGATAGGGTGAGGGTCAACAGGTATAAATTAGAACAGAGGAAATTCCACTTCGATATCAGGAAAAACATCTTTACTGTGAGGGTGAAGGAGCACTGGAACAGGCTGCCCAGAGAGGTTGTGAAGTCTCCTTCTCTGGAGGCTTTCAAAACTCACTTGGACGTGTTCCTGTGCACACATGGCAATACAACAACTATTTAACACCACTGATGTGTAAGAAATACATGCATATATGCATAAAGAACAGTATGGTTTCTTCATTGCTTAGAAAATACTACTGAAGAAAGAATATTTAGTAACTATTGCTTGGAAAACGGGGCAGGGAGGTGGAAGAAATTACTTCATCTTGCAAAGGACCTTCTTTCAACATACCTCTTTTTAAGCTCAGTCTAATTAGTCATATGTTAGTCCCTGACAGTTTGGAAATAATCAACAAAATACCCAAGTCCTGTCATCATTATCATGACAATTAATAACCTGTACTGTAAAAGAGAATACTCTTTCTGACATGTTATGTTGTTTCTTTACTTTCATAGATTATCATTTTATAACATTCCTTCTCATGTAAATTTGTCGCATTCCTTAGGTTTCATATGCAGTTGTTCACTGCATCCTTTTATCCAGTTAGACTCAATTCTCTAGGGCTCTTCTGTACTTCGAGCTCTATCTTTACCAACTCATGCCTCTGACATAGATTTCTATAGTATTGATTAGCTGCTTCTGATATATTACCTTGTTTTCCCCCTCCTGTATCTATTACAGATTAAGCTGTCATTTCTGTGGCCTTATATTTTCTAGATTTTGATATGTAGCAAACTTACCTTGTCTTAACTTCATTGAGTTGTTCATTTTCCTTAATCTTTTCCATCAGAAATGAAATTAATTCACTATTTGTCCTTTGACAGTTGAGTGGTATCGCATAAAAGCAAGATAGTCACATATTTTTTAATGTGATTTATTTTTGCACTTTGCAGATTTTAGGATGGATACAGATCTATACCTTAACTAAAGAGGTGTATGTGTATTCAAGGTTCTCATGTCACAATTTCATTACATTGCAAAGCCAGCTGTAGTAATAAAGAACAAATAGTTCAGTGGTAACAGAGTTGCACTAATTTCTTTACAATTGCAGGGAAAAGTTAAAAATAGAGAAGAAAAATATATTTTAGTTTATTACTAATTTTTATTTAATTTACAATGAAATATGTTGTAAATTCATTGAGAGAAATTTTACTTGGTTATCAGACCACAATAAATAAAAATAGAAATAAAAAGAAGGCAGTAGATCTAGTTTATAGAGCTGCCACTCAGAGTTCAATCCTGATGTGAACCTAAAACTAAGCAAGAGTTACTGAATTTTCGAAATCATGTATATCTTGCTTTTTATCAAAGAGGAAGTTTTACAGAGAGGAAAAAGCACATGTGATTAATGATCCATTAGAACAACATAAATCCAAGAAGCTGTGAACCTCATGCCTCTAAAAATAATACAAAGAACAGAAAAACTCTCAAACATTGAAAAAACAGGTGTGCCTTCCGGGACTGACAATTGCTCAAATGCTTCTCCAGTACTGAGCTACTGTCACATTGAGCAATAATTTCAAACTGCTCAGAGACTATTTTATTCACAATGAAGTTACTGAGGAACTGGCAATCACTACCAGTGCAGCTGTGCAGTCTAGCAGGGCAGCGCTCCACTGTGCCCTTGCCTGTCTGGAAGTCAAGGCACTTCAGTACTCTCTGAATGTGAAAGGTTCACCCAAAGTGAAGGA
This sequence comes from Brachypteracias leptosomus, assembly GCA_013401335.1. Taxonomy (NCBI): domain Eukaryota; kingdom Metazoa; phylum Chordata; class Aves; order Coraciiformes; family Brachypteraciidae; genus Brachypteracias; species Brachypteracias leptosomus. Next base: position 212 of record VYZX01016117.1, on the reverse strand, counting down.
TTTATAATGTAGCAAAAGTTAGAAATGCTCATGTCCAAATAATACTTAACAAGGGCAGTGAATACTTATAAATCAATAAATAAAGTAACAGAAGGAAAAGGATTCTTTATTAACAGCTGGTCTTCCTACTCAAGCAGCTACCACATACACATAAGAGGTAATATTTTTGGTTAATAGTTCCTAGTATAGTGTCTCCATTTAAGGCTCGGGGC
>VYZX01016116.1:21406-57896 GCA_013401335.1 Brachypteracias leptosomus | reverse complement strand
GATATTATAGACAGACACTAGATACTCAATTTCCCATTCTTCAGACAACTGGGATTTAAATATCCATTCATTTCAGTAAGTGGTGTGTCTATCATAAAACTCCTTTTTAACTCTGTGTCTGCAATTGCATGTGCATGGTTGGTATATAATTGCTAGGCATTTTGCATCCTTTTGAAGGGCAAAAAAGTGTACAGTTGTGAGTTTTTAATTTGTGATACAGGCAGTGGATGACTGGCACTGAACATATATATAAATGATAGTGCTACATGGGTAAGAAAAAAGATCTTTTACAGAGGGTTAGATCAAAGATTGGTGACCTAATGAAAATTAGTATCTACTTCTGTCTTATATTAAGACTGAGCTGGGTTCTCTATAAAACAGCAGTTCCCTTTTTATGCACTAATTTGTTTTGATTTCATTTTTCTTGTATCAAATTTAGGACCAATAGTAGGTGTATGCTGGAAGTGATTTGTAAATAAGAAGGATCTGGCTAGAGGGTTGTGATCTGAGGGCAGTATTGGGTAGGTGTGTCTGGTTTATTATCTGTTCATCTTCAGAATCAATACAAACAACAACAGCAGAGTCTGTTGGAAGTTCTGAAGTTCCTGAAGCTTCATGTTGAAAGTATAAATGGCCATTAGGTTGCAGCAGGAAAGAAAAATTAAACTTTGGGATCAGTATTTAGCACTAAGGCTATCAGGAGACTCATCCAGGTTCACTTGTACAGGATGGAAAATTAAGAAGCTCTTTTGAACTGAACAGTCAATAGAAGAGATTTTTGAATAAATAGGAGAAAATCAACAGGATCTAATTATAAGGATCAGATAATATTTCTCCACATAGAATTCAACAGGGTAATTGCTGATTTAACTTTGGTATCAGGAAAGTTAGTTAAGTATTAATACAGTTTCTATGAGAACAAATACAATTTTGTAGGAGCTCAGTGAACAATGTGAGAGAAGATTGTGTGATCAAGATACTATATTTGGCTTTTCAAAAAGGATCCCTAACCCAAAATATATTTAAGAAACTAAGTTCTTAGGAAATAACAGAAAATGGCTTGGATTCATATCTGAATAAAACCAGCAGAAAATGGGCAGAAATAAAACAACTATTTTCATGACTAAGAGAGGTTGCTGATGGAAGCACAGAGGGTTTGTGCAGTCTGTATATTCACAAACAACTTTTATAAAGGGAGGGAGATGATTCAGAAGGTGCCACTGTTTGCAGATGATACAAAATTATTTAAGGTTGATGGATCTACAGCTGACTGTGAAGGTTTGGAATAGAATTTCCTAGCCAAGTGAGAGACCTGATGACATAGGACATTCAGAGTGTGTTCCAGTTGCTTGAAAATAGACACCTAGAGTCATCTAAGAGGGTGCTTGACATACCTACAGGACACTGGCAGAAGGCAGCCTATCCTTAGCTGTGACATTAAATGCCTATATTTGGGATACTGAATCCTGTCCTTAATGCCTGTTAATATATCGTAATACCCATGGATAAAAATAACCTTAGGCCTATGCAAAAATGGCTTGCAAACTATTAGATAAGAGATCTTGGAGTCAATGTGTATGACTCAGTGAAAATACCAGTAATGGTCAAAATTGCCAATTGATTTTTAAGCATTATGAGACAAAAAATAGGAAAAAATCAAAATGATTGTGCTCCTTCACCTCTATAGCTCCTGCTCTAACACCACAACAAGTGTTGTGTCTGGTATAGATCTTTGCATCTCCAGAAGTTGTGAGAGAACTGGGAAAAGCTTACAAGGGAGATGAGAAGAATGTGACTGCTTTGTATGAGTTGGAGTAGATTAGGACTCTTCATCTTGCAAAAGCCACATCAGGAGAGAGATTAGACAGAACTATGGAAAAAACATGACTTATATCAGAATAGGGAATTATCGTTCACTATTTGATGCATGGCTCCCCCAGCAAATGGGCTTTTTAGGTTTAAAATGGAGAAAATTGTAGACTTCACATCTCCTGAAAACTATGGAGGTTGAAAGTACAGATGAGCTGAAAAAGTAATAGGTAGTTTTGGTTCATCAGTGATTTTAAACAAGATGACCTGGAGGCAACACAGAGCTTAGTAACTTCATAAGCCAGTAATATCCATAGTGTAGGAGAAGAAACAGGAGGAAAAATCATGTTATGCATGGCACTTTCTCTGCTTTTCTCTAGCCAATCACCAATGCTGGAGCCAAGAAACATTTATGGAAAATTTGGTGCAGCCAGCATGACAGATTCTGTGCTTTTATTCAGAGATCAGTCCCCTTGACCTGTAGTGCACTGGCTTCTCTATGACTTAAGAACATAGGGTAAATAAGCAGGGTGTCTTCTTCCAGTGATACACTGCAAACCAGGAGGGCTGACATGTGGGGCTGTGTGCCTTACTAGGTAGGTTACAACCTCAGAAAGTATATGAGAAATAATAGAAGCCTGACAGGAATGGAGGCAGGGGAAGGACACTAGCAAAAAAAAGGCATATCTTGGTTCTTCATAAGGATAGTGATACGTGGAACTGGCAGAAGTCAAGCAAAGTCAGACCTTGCAAATGAAAATAAATAAATTCATATGAGAAACGAGGGGAAATATAAGGAGAAGATAACTAAGAGAATCCCTGTGCACTGAGGGTAAAATAGAAGTTAAAGATAATCTAGATGTGACCCAAAAACTAAATTAAGACTTTGAGAATAATAATTTAAAAAAAAAGATCAAAATGGAGAAATGGGATTAAGTGAAACATTAATTTTAAAAAAAAAATAAATCATGCAGATTAAATTATCTCACCCCCTTTATTTTAATGACAACTTGATTGTTGAGATAAAGCAAATTCAACCTTTCTGCTCTTCAGTAAAGCATTTTATACATTACTACATGGGGAATTATTAGTTAAATTGGAAAAGATAAGGACAAGTATCAGGACTGTAAGATAAGTAAAGTGACTGAACAGGAGACGAGAGTGAGTTATGTTGAAAGGATTTCTCTCTCTCCCTGGAGGAAAGTTACTAGTAGAGTTCCTTTAGGATTGGTCTGGGGATTAATTTTATTTAATATTTTCCTTAATGACCTAGGCAGAAGAAGTAGGAGTGTACTAATTAATTTGCTGATGATACAAAACTGGGAGATGTCATGAATACAGAGGAGGATTGGAATATTATACAAGAAGAATGAAATGACCTTGAAGAATGGGGTAATAGAAATGAGATGGAATTTAAGGTCATGCGCTGAAAGGTCACGCACTTAGGGACTAATGAAAAGTATCTGCTATCAACTGTGGGCTCATCAGTTGGAAATGACAGGGAGAAAAAGCACCGAGTTGCAACAGTCAGTCACAGAATTACTGTGAACTACCATGGAAAAGGAAAGTGCAATTTAGAGAAATATTGAGGAAATTATTTTAATGAGGCAAGCAGAGGATTCGTGTCATTGACCAAGGTACTTGTTAGACATCAGCTGAAATTCTGACTCCCTATGGTTGGGGTGTAAACGTATTAAACTTCTTTAAACAGGTGCCAAGAGTGACTGGTATGATGGTCAGATGAAAGGATGGTCTGTCTGAAAAGAAGCTCTGCCCAGCAAAACAGAGCTTGAGAGGGGAGGTGATTGCCATGAGTAAGTATATGATGAGGTAAGCACCGGGGGGAAACAAAAGCTCTTGAATTCACGTGATAATTTTGACATGAGAACAAATGGACATAGATTGGCTGTGAATACATTTGGACAAGAAATGGAAAAGAGTTTTCTAGACACCAGAGCCATAAGTGTGGGAGTAAACACAGAGCTAGGGAGGTTTATTAACTGGGTTTATGTGATGTGATTCACGTGAACTCCATGACTCCTGCTCAGCCCTATGCCCTATTTTCAGCATTGCTTCACAGTCCTTTGCTTGGCTTATTATTTTCTGGCACATTCTTGGTAGTACTTGTGAATATATTTTATAACATAACCTCCTTGATATGATACAAATATTACATGAGATCTTGACTTTATCTATTCCCTTCTTTCCTGAGAGGCAGACAACAACAGCCCAACAGAAGGCTCCGAGGGGACCTTATTGTGGCCTTCCAGTATCTTAAGGGGGCTACAAGAAAGCTGGGGAGGGATATTTTAGGATGTCGGGTAGTGGTAGGACTGGGGGGAATGGGTCAAAACTAGAGGTGGGGAGATTCAGATTAGATGTTAGGAAGAAGTTCTTCCCCAGGAGGGTGGGGAGACACTGGCACAGGTTGCCCAGAGAGGTGCTGGAAGCCCCATCCCTGGACATTTGGAAGGCCAGGCTGGATGGGGCTGTGAGTAACTGATCTAGTGGGAGGTGTCCCTGCCCATGGCAGGGGGGTTGGAACTAGATGATCTTTAAGGTCCCTTCCAACCCTGATGATTCTATGATTCCATGATCTTGAAGTGACCAGAACAATAGAATGAAACAGAAATAAACCTGCTATTTCTTTAACATAAATCTGTTTTATTGAAGGAAAAAAAAACAAACCCAAAAGTAAAGTCAGAATAAAGTTGTTCAGAAAACAGTTTGAGTCACATCCACTCAAAAAATACATTCAGAAGTAAGAACAACTTCACTGAAAGACTCTGATTTTTGTCTTTTTGTTTCTATTCTACACATTTTTGAAAGTTCCTCAAGTACTTGCCAAATTTAAAGTTTCCTCAGTACATAGACCAAACATGATGACTCAATAGTATTGTTATTAATTTCTTATCTTCATGCAGCTCCTTCTCAGACAAGATTTGAACTTGCAATATTGATTTTTTTTCTGTGAGGACAACATACTCTGATATTTTATAACGGTAAGTCAGTTAATTTCTCAAAGTATAAATATTCTCTTTTCCTAACTAGACCACAATTGTTAGGTTATAACTCCTCAGTTTTATGCCATTGCTATCAACAAGAATAATTGTGGGTGGAGGTGGTGGGGGAAGCCCAACTCTGTTGAGTGATGTGGCTTAATCCTAATGGATAGGGGTAGTCCCAAGGATATGTGCTGTATTCATGGTGTAAAATCAAAACAGTCATGTTGTGCCTTTAGTGCTGTCTCAAATGGGTACTCTCATTATTGCATTCTGAGAAATTCTTTACCCTAATATGCCTCAAATCTCATTCTAATCATTATAAATTAGCAATGCAGAGGTTGAAAAAGAAAGCAGCAGCATAATCCGATGCTGAGTAAATAATGACAACCCAGGAGAGGGTCTGTCCTTTATGGTAAAGCAGTAAATTGAAGGGGTTTCTCACTATCTGTTCAAGGAGTTAAAGCTATTAAAAGTTTGAGACTATTTGCAATGACTACTGCATCTGACAAATATTGAATTACAACACTTGGTGTGTGCAACCAACAGCTTATTCCTTTTGGTCATGTGCTGTTGTGTTGTGTTTCATCAACTTTGGAGACAACGATGCAAAATAATGCAATGTGACACCATGAAATACAATAAGATGTGACATAGCACATTAGAAATTTAAAGAATGAAAAGCTTCAGTCAGTTCAGAAAATGGGAACCCTGTCCAAATGTATTGTGACAAGTAAGAACAGGGCAAACACTAAACACTGTTTTCAAACCAGATGGCACCATCGTTTTTTGATGACCCAAATTGCTTGCAGGTACTGCCATCATCTTTATTTTTAGTTTAGTTTAATAGGCACAGAGCTGGGAGCTTTTTCAGTTTGGGTGGAGGTTTTGTTGGTTTGGGGGTTTTCCTCTCCCCTTCCCCCAGCCTCGTATTAGGATTTAAGTATCAAAATTGTCATCTGAATGACTTGGCGTGATTGTCAGCAACCTCCCATTCCAGACAAACCCATTTCTTGACGTTTCAAAAGGATGTATTGCCAACATGCTTCGAAGGATTTCGTAAAAATCCCATTCTGTGAACACAAGCTCAGAACGAGTGAACAAAAAAGCATCTGTGTTAGCAGAAAAGAAGCATTTTCAGTTCATATCTAGGGTATGCTAATTGAAAATCTAGAAACAGGCTGCTTTCCTGGAGAGTGCTAAAATGAATTGGAATATGAAACAACTCTCTTAAATCTGGCTACTCCAGACTTTTTCTCCTCACATTTTCACTGTCATCTATTCATATCTGTCTGGTGATATTTAGGTCTGCATTAATGGATTAAAGTCCACATTGATCTCAGTTGGAAAATATGAGTTGCTGTTGCTGATCACCCTATGCTATTGCCAAAGCCTTCTCCTTTGCTGGTAAAGTCAGATTCTATTGAAGTCTCTCCCAAATAGTCATCTGTGTAAACAATGATATGTGATTCTAAACTTCAAGCACATTTTCTGACCAGCTGTACTAACCATTTTTATGTAAGTTTTATTTAAGGGCAGCACTCTCATGCCGTGAAGTCAGACAATGAAGAGATTAAAACTGTTTTTTTTAAAGCCATTTTAAGTCCTGGATGGCTCATTTGATCGGACGGTGGCCTTTCATCACAGGGAAAAGCAGCTCATATCTAGCCTCAACCATTGTGTTCAGAAGAATCTTGATGGGATGTTTATAAAATGCTTATAATGAAATGGGTACAGGGATTCTTGGTTTAGTCAGTTCTTCCCTTTGTTAGTACAGGGAAGAAGAACATCGAGCCATCAACTAGTGCATATACAGGTGAAAATTAAGTCTCCTGAAAGGGATTTTTAGAAGTGCAAAGCTCATACAAGCACCTAGCTGAATGAATAATAGACAGGTGGCTCCTAAAAAATACATCTTCCCTGGCAAATCAAAATGGAATAGCACAGCATATCCTTCTAAATCAGTAAGTGCTTTAAAAATCTCTGTGGAGATTCGTTTTTATGCACCAAAGGGTAAAATCCAATGTTCGTTGAGATGGATGAAGAAATAAATTAATTAAATATATGTTCTGTGTTGCGTCTGCCACTGTAAGAAAAATAATGATTCTCTACCAGAATCTTAGCTGAATTGCATCTAATTAGCTCCAATTGGTGGAATTTGTGGTAAGTCAGATAGTAATACGTAACTATATAACTGTTCCTCAGAACTAAAGCTGCCATTAATTGAGTTTTGGGTATTACATCAACTGAGAGAATGGTTCAAAACTATTCACCTGCATTTGAACATGAGTTGGGATCCAAATGGGTACAGTTGTAGCAGAAAAAAAAAGTTGTGTAATGGATGTAAAGCTACTTGAGCAGCTTTCTAGGCTTCATTGCCCTCAGGTAGGATCAAATTTGATACTGCTGTGATTTAAAGACGGCTTTTAATGTATTTAGGTAACTAGTCACAGTTTATTTGAAATCTGGCCTTAAGTGTTACTGTCTACTTAAAGAATTATTCACAATTGTATGACCACAGGATAATGTTCAGTACACCCAGAAAAACAATTCCCAGGAAAGCAGCCTTCCAACTTTCTGTACTTTTTAACTGTAGTCAAAGAGAAACTTAATTGGTGTTTTTTCTCCTTATAGGTTTAAGGAACTTGACAAGTTAAAACTGAATATAAAAATTGATAAGCTTTCCATGGGCTAATTGTTGGATGACATATTAAAATTAATAAGCTCCTTTTGAATGCAATAAATTAGTTTCAAGTTTTATGGAATAGCCAAATTATTGTCAGCCAATGAGATTCCACATATATACATATAGATGTATGTATGTGAATGTATATAATGCATTCATGCTAAACAGACAACATTTATAATGTAGGCTCAGCTTTAGTTGTTGATGAAAAAAGGCTCCAACAGGTTTCTGGGGCTGTACCTGTTACCCCATCCTATGACATGGGTGGAGATACACTGCAGAGAACTTCCCCCATGCCTGTGCTCTGCTTGTTCTACACCCTTCAGAGCAGAGGAGGGACCCCAGGGGTGGGTTAGCAAAGGGAGAAGAGCCATGGTCTCCATCCTTAGCCAGTTGATTTCAGAGCTGACTGTGCATTTAGCACTAGTAGCACTTTTCTTCTCCAGGGAAGTTACCTGGGAGGCTGCAAGCCTCTTCTCATCCCCCTGGGATGGTTTTGCTTCAGACTGTACTGTCCAAAGAGCAACTTGCTGCTGGCATAGCTTACTGATTATATTGTAATTTATGAACTCAGCGATGAGTAAAATTGTTGTGTGTTCCCTATTCGTGTAGGTTCCTCTGTAATAGCCTGCCAGTTGGATTAAACTAATGGTTGGAGTGGAGGCTATGCCCATTTCTTCCTTGTTTTCTCTGTTACAGCTGCCAGTTGTAGCTCTGTCTTGTGATGTGGACATCTTCCCATTGAATCTGGATGAACCCACCAACGTGGTGCAGGTAAGTCACCAGACAACCATCACATGGGAATGACTTTCAGTCACCAATGACCTGCCCAGATTTGAACCTCTGACCCAGAGCTAAAAGTGTTTCTATAACTTATTGTTCCCTTGAGTTCACCAGAACCTCACCGGTTCACACTTTGGTGAATCCAGTCAAAGAAGGATAAAAACACTGTGGACAAGACTGATTTTAGGCACCAGATTCTGGAATCAGTTTTTCCACTGTGTTTTCTGCAGCCTCAATGCTGCATAAGTTGTATAAGCCAATATAAAAATGATCTGCACCAGCTCTTGGTAGAAGCCATTGATTTTATTTTTTTATTTAAATATGTACCTTCTTTAATATGTACCTTCTTTACTTTAATATGTACCTTCTTTAATATGTACCTTCTTTACTTTAATATGTACCTTCTTTACTTTAATATGTACCTTCTCACCACTAGCTTCTGGAAAAAGCTGCCTTGCAATTTGTAAGGATAATCAGATGATACAGAGATGATGATTTCATGAGGTGGTTGATCAGTTTCTTAACACTTGTCCATACTGAAATTAGAATTAGAACAGGAAAGGCCCACAAATTGTGTGGCATTTTGAAGCAAAGGGGAAACTGAATGGCAAGTGGTGTTTTCATATACACCAGTGTAAATATGGATCAATTGGTCTTTGAAAGCAATGGAAATGCTGATAAAACAGAGGAATCTGACCCACTAAAAACACAGGGACATGGCAAAGTAACAACTTCAAACCACACAGCAGATGCCAAAAAAGTTGCTAGTACTTTAGGCATTACTAATATTGCTAATATTTGGAAATATGTTTTAAGCTCGAATTCAAAGGAGAGCATGGGTTTTTTTCCTCTTATCCTTTCATGAATTAGAGGTTCTAAACAGAAAATCAGATATTAGGAAACAGACCTTCTCCCTCCCAGCTTGAACAGCCAGGAGCTCTGAGAAAGCAATATACAACCACCACTACTTTCAGAGTATCTCTGTAATGTGTATAGCTCTAGGTCCCACAAAGGCAAACAACCTCCTGACCTCACACTTTTGCTGATGGGATGGAGGTTATATGTTACTGAGGCTGTGTTTTGCCATATCACAGATTATTACAGCATGCAAGGTAAAGATACCCAGCAGGAGGGGAAAAAAAAAAAAAGAATGAATGAAAGAAATCCCAAATTTTAAATTGTGAAACCACACACCCTACTGCTTATTGTTTTAAAATTTTCTGTTAGGGGTCAGTGTAGGGAATTGAAAGGCTGAGCAAAAATGTTTTTAAATCCACATAGTGCTATTTTCTGTAAAATGGTAAGGAGATTTTATTTTGTTGTTTGCATTGTCATGTGAGTGGTCTGCCTTAGTACACAAATGAAGGGAAAATAAAAAGCAAATAAGTGATCTTTGCTGTGGTGTCCAGATTAGAACCATGTTCTGTGCAGAAGTGATGGGCATGTAAGCCCTTCGTATCAGGAGATCTGTCTGGCACTCATCAGGCAGTGTTACTTGATCACAGCTGGATAAAAATGCACACCCAGGGCAAATCTGTAAACACCAGCTTAATCTGCATGGGAAAAGTTACTGTCATCTCCTCCGACAGAAAAAGCCTTCAGGACACATTCCAGCAGTAACAGTCACTTCAGTTCGTTACAAATGTTGTCAGATTTAGACACAAACCCATTATAGATGTCAAAAAGCTACAATTGAAAAAAATAAATGTATTGCTTTTTAGGTATTTTATTTTAGAAAAATGAGGAAAGTCAGTAGTTTCATCACTATGACCAAAATAGTGTGTCTGCTGATGGGGGGATCTCTATCATATAGCACTAGCTAACAAGCCATGGTTTAGACCATAATTCACAGTTCTCTAAGATAGCTGCTTTTTTATATCAGGACATCTTACACAGATTTTTCTTTAGGGGAGGGCTTGTAATTTGGATAATATCTCGTAGGAGTCATCTTTGTGCATAGATTAAAAACAACTCTGTCTTCAGGACACATCGAAATCTACTTTTGGCTTCTTGAACACTGTAAATGGTTGCAAAATGAGAGCCCATTAATCTTGTAATTAGCCCTGGAAAACACCCTGAATCACTTCTTCATCAGAATAACTAATAGGAAAAAAGGGCTTGAATTAACTATAGACAGTTTAACTAAAATAATGCAGTTAGAGATTCATAGCTTGCTTGTCTTTCACAAGCAGATATTCCCATTTCCTTCAGAGAAATTATGTATATGTGTGAAGGAAAAAGAAAAAAAAGCAGGGCTTGGAACTTGATTCAGCCATCCAGGACTAGCAATGGAAAAGTTTCATTTAAATTTAATGTGAGCTGGACCAGACCCCCAGAGTTGCCAGTGTGGAAATCCTAATGGTACAAATTCCCTGTCCAACCTCCTATCTTCCCTTCTACCCTCCCATGCCCACACTCGTGCATAACTGAGCCACAGAATGTGTTAAACAGGAGGAAAGGGAACATTCCGGAGAAAACTAGGTGTTTGGGGCTTTCTTCAACCCAAGATTAATGTCAAGAGATTTTTCTTAGCATTAGTGTCAGTGCTAGCCAGGAAAAATTATCCCATTAAAGGGCCCCTCATGAATAATTCCTGAGGCCCAATTTAGTGTTACTACTGAGGGTGAGAGATAAACAGGTGATAGAGTTTGTAGGGAAACCATTGAGCTTGGCGTGGTATTTTGGTGTTATTAATATTATTTTTAAAAAATAAAAATCTGTGTATGTATTAGATGAAGGAGACATAAGACGTTTCTTAAAACTCAGGTTACTGCTCAACTTTGAGTGGAGGATCTATGTGATCTGTATTTCCAGATCATTAGTGATGATCTATTCCCCCTAAGTGCATTAAAGTAGAAAGCTCCATAGACAAGCTAGTAATTTAGAGGCTGTGTTTGGCAACAGGATTCCTCCCTTCTTTGCTGTTCTCTTCTAAGTCCATTGTGGGTATGGAACAATAGCTACTGAATGTAGCAATTAAGGGTGTTTTTTTTTTCTCTCCCCAAATTAAAAGTTACATTTTTGCAATAATTGCAGTAGTTGAATAATTTATGTCCATTTAAATGGAGCAGCACTTAGCACTGATGTTTACTGAAAATCTCGTGTTTAATGTAAAAAAGGTGAACAAAAGTGGTGTAGAAGAGGTATGGAGAGGCCTGGAAGCATGAGATTATTACCATGCCTGTGCAAATCATCAGATTTCAACCCAGAATTTACTACTTTGAATTATAGCAAAAGTAAGTATATTCCAGCCAAACAGAAGTCACTAGAGATGGTGCTGGAACTGGTAGAGCCATCTCAGAAAGCTCCTAGTCAGGCTGTAGTAGGAGCCTTTCATATAAGCAATTTATCTTGCTGATTATCATGTATTTAGGAAACCAAAAAGAGGAGATGCACAGTAGCTAAAGGTGAGTGGATATTGTGTCTTTTAACTGCTGTCTCTTGTAAGGCCATGTACAATTAAAATCTTTGTGTCCATGTTGTGCTATTGCTCTGCAAGCCTCTTTTTTTCTGACCAAGCCAACCCAGCTACCCACTGGTTTTGTTTCATACTGTATATTTTGCACTTATTGCTTTTAGTTAGAAACACCAATAGAAAGAGGAATTCAAAATCCCTGGCAACTCTGGATGGGTACAATGAGAGGCAGCTTGGCATGGCCCTGGCAATGGGATTGTTTCCCTTTTATCATACCAGTTTTTGCATTCAGCCATAGGATATGATTCTAATTTGCATCAGTTTAATTCCATTGCTACTTCCAGGTTGCAAGGAAGGCAAGTGCAACCAGCACCAGTCCTCCTGGGTTTAGTCTGATAAATATTTACTGAAGATTGAATTCTACCAAAATGCCACTAGGATTTTGCTTGAAATAAAAATTATGTCATTGGACTTGTGGCCTCTATTGCCAAGATCTGTGAGCTGTCAATCCCAGATGCTCATTCCCATGCAATGACTACAGTTTGCATGGTTGAGCTGGTTTAATCCAAAACTAGGATGTCTCCACCAGTGAGTGATTGGCCTAGAGGCATGAAGTGACAGGACAGTACTTCAAAATTAATTTGCTTAAGTGATGTTGCTGGTCTTTCTAGAGTGGTCACCTCTGTGGGACATTGGTTTTGTAAGCTAAATGCACATTTCTCAGTGTATAATAATCACCATCCCCTTAAGCCCCATAGGGCGACATAAATCTACTTTAAAAAAATTCTGCAGTGACATGCCTGTGCATATGATAGTTCAAGTTCCTATAGTAAAACCACCATCAACTCCCCAAGTTTCTGTTCTTAAAACCAATTCCAATATATCTGTAGCAGTCTGGAGTTTTGTAACTGTCCTTCATGAATCATTACAAAAGTTGGGCAAATGAAAACATTCTCTGCTTTGAAATTTCTGTTTTACCCTCTAAGTGGATAAAAAAATTAAAGTGAAATACAATCTTGTAATCCAGATGTTGAGGTGAATAATGATAGAGCATACAGAGAATAGATTTAAAGCATCAGGATGAAAATGTGTTAACCTAATTTTAGAATTCCATGCCCCAGTCAAATAGTCTTGGTGTCCCAGCTGTACGTATCTGTATGGCCTCATGCCAATGACAAGAGATGGTTTTCTAACTCTGCTATTCAAGCCATGTGGGAGATTCAGCTCACTCACTATGGGGTAAAGGATCCCTCTCTCCTTACTAGGCTTAAAAGTTTACTCCTGCTGCAAGGAACATAGGCAAATATCGCTGGGGCTCCAATTTTGTGTTTACCTGGGGATCTACTCCATGGATTTGTTGAGAAGCTAAAATTGTGATGATGACAAACAGTTCTCAGTTCTCCTCCTGTCCCATGCTCCTGCAAGTTCCCATGATGCCTTTTTCCTTTATCTTTACCTTTATCCTAAGGAAAGAGGTAGGAACAAGCGTGATCAATGAGGTCAGTTGCTTTCTTCCTTCATGCTGGTGAGTACAAGGTCTCACAACAAGGGAGTAGGTGAGATCCAGTTTTCACTGCAAGGCTGGTCAGTGTCTGTCTCACTCCCTCCTTCTGAGGCATTACAGGCTTCTAGGAATATATTTTCTTGCTTCTCTGGGTGAGCACTGTTCCTGAGGAGTGGGAAGGATGGCATGCTGATATACTGGCATTTGGGCATACCTTTCTCTTCTATAAGAATCATGGAATAGCTTAGGTTAGAAAAGAACTTGGAGATCATCGAGTCCAACTATTAACCTAACTCTGCCAAGTCCACTGCTAAACCCTAAGCACCATATCTACACAATATCCGAGACAGTGATTCAACCACTTCCCTGGGCAGCCTGTTCCAATGCTTGATAACCCTTTCAGTGAAGAAATTTTTCCTAATATCCAACCTAAACCTCCCATAGCACAACTTGAGGCCCTTTCCTCTTGTCCTATCACTTGTTGCTTGTGAGAAGAGACCAGCACATACCACTCCACAACCTCCTTTCAGGGAGTAAGATCTCCCCTCAGCCTCCTTTTCTTCAGATTAAACAGTTCTGGTTCCCTCAGCTGCTCCTCATAAGGTTTGTGCTCTAGGCTCTTTACCAGCTTCATTGCCCTTCTTTAGACTCACTCCAGCACCTCAATGTCCTTCTTGCATTGAGGTGCCCAAAACTGAACACAGTATCGGAGGTGCAGCCTCACCAGTGCTGAGTCCAGGGGGACGATCACTTCCCTAGTCCTGCTGGTCACACCATTTCTGATACAAGCCAGCATGCCATTGGCCTTCTTGGCCGCCTGGGCACACGTTGGCTCATATTCAGGTGGTTGTGGATCAGCACCCCCAGGTCCCTTTCTGCCAGACAGCTTTCCAGCCACTCTTTCCCAAGCCTATAGTGTTGCATGGGGTTGTTGTGACCCAAGTGGCACCTGGCCTTGTTGAAGCTTTTACGATTGACCTTAGCCCATCGATCCAACCAGCCCAAGGTCCCTCTGTAGAGCCTTCTTACTCCCAAGAAGATCAAGAGTTCTGTCCAACTTGGTTGGACATCATTGAAGATGACTGTGTAGCCCAGTTGTACAAAGTAAGTGTATGTAAATATATATTTGCTTTTTTTGAGTAGTTGATAGCTATGTACACTGAATGCTCTATGTGGGTTTTTTGAGGTACCAGGGAGATGCACTTTTTCAAGTCTGGGATTATCTGCGTTTTCTGTTGCATTTTTTGAGGTGCTACATGAACATTATTCTTCTGTAAAAACACTTATACCTTGGATTATGCTTGGCACCAATTTACATTGTAATATTACTGACACTGCCATTTAATTTGCTTAGTTGCCTATGGTCTAAGTGTAGGTAATTTACAAACCTTTAACAATGTTCAGCTTTCCTAAATGGTAGGGAGAACTGCAATTACACTTAAAATGCACTGGTGCACTATGTGTCAGCAAAAAAAGACCTACAAAAGACATAATTACAATGTAATTGCCCACAAGTTCATGAAGTAAACATACATTATTAGAAGGCACTCATCTATTCAATTTAAGTGACATTACAGATAACATATTGCATAAATAGGAAGCCATTTTGTGACTAGTTAGTATAATAATAGGAGTTGAAATTAAAATGTGGTATATGTATTCCTAAGAGCACTTCAGGCTTAGCATCTGCTCTATAGTGGCTTGCATTATGTTCCATTTTCATTTTAAATATTTGAATATTCTCTGAAGATATACAGTAATAAATAATGGCACTGTTAGGTACCTCCTTAAAAAAACCTACAAATGTTTAGGAAACCTGAGGCCATTTTTCTCCAAGAAAAAATCTCAGAAGCAGGAAATGGTCAGAGACGGTAGGGAAAATTTTCAGGAGTTGTTTTTGATGAGCAAAATTGTCCAAAGCTATTCAAAATTCAAGCTCAATTTCATTTTTGGTCCTTTGAACATCTCTGTAACCAAAGCAGTGTTACTGTAGTCTACAATCCTTTCCAGCTGTACATCAAAAGGGAACCACTAAAGGTACGAGACCAGGAGTGTGTATGGTGGGCAGGGGTTATCCCACATCACACCAGGCAGAGGACCTGAGGTGTCTGCAGACTTCCATCTTGGAGACCAAAACTTGCTCTTTTTAGACAATTTGCCCTTGTACCTTTTTAATAACTAGCAGTATTTCACATTTCACTTTTCTTGTATGACCTCATAAGCAGCCTGATACAGTGTCGGTCCAGAGCAGATTATTTACTTTTTATTTGCTTGTAAGAGCCTTCCTTGCCAACTTTTACAAACAACATGATGTCATAGATTTTCACTTGGGATTCCACTCTCAGATTTTTTTTTCTTTTACCACTTTCCCTAGATAAATATAACAGTGGATTACAAACTTGTTAAGTATTTCCTTCTGCAAAACGTTGTCTGATACTTGATATTGTTCCAGGGCTCAACCTAAATTGGTTTAATTCCTTGTACCTGCTGTGTAGTTAGATGAGATCAACTAGACAGACCTTTCCCATTGGTTAAAGGTCAAAAATAGCCTACAGGCATGTTGTTTACAGCACATCATATTCAGAAATATACTTTTCATAGAAGTCATGACCATATTTTCAGTAGTAGTGATAAAAAAGCTTAAACAGCTCTGCAGGTATAATTACAGAGGATTATTTTTAATCACAAACCTATTTTTAAGAAAATGTAGAAGAATAAAATTCACCAGAGAATATTTTCATTAGTATTTTACTATAATTATTGCTAGATTATATCAAATGCTGGTTTATTTCCCCTTGTTTGAGTACATTTGAGAAACCCCAGACACTTCAGAGTCTGAGTCGTATTCTGATGACATTTATATAACTGTAAATAACTTCACTGATGTCTGGCCCTAATGGAGTCCCTGATGGCTGAAATGATGACTGACATTGTTTTTCCTCATTTTAATTATTGCTAGATGACAAGATGGAAACTAACCAGTTTATTTAAACTTTTCAAATTATTTCATCCTTGAAAAAAATGAAATTATTTACAAATGTTTTAATGCTTTGCAAGATAATTTTGTAAATGATTTGTAAGCTTTGTTTTGTAGAATTGAATGCCAAGCAGATTAAGTGCATCTTTGCAGAGTATAAGTTTTTAAAAAGCCCAAATTAAACAAAAAAACCCCCAGCAACATTAAGAAATAGAAAGGCCGGGTTGTTTGGGGTTTTTTGGGATAATGGCTTGAATTTTACACTGACCTATAATAGCTGGGATTCAGTGGTCACCAAAATATTGATATCGTCATATTTTCAGACATTGATATTATTTTGACTTTTTTTAGGAAAATGTCTCAACATTCTTTGTTAATTAATATAAACTTATCAAGAATGAACAGCAAGAACTTAGCATTAGATTTTTTTATTTAGTATATCTACCTAGTTTCTTAGGAAAAATCATTGCTATGGTATTTTCTACAAAGGAGAGACAGTACAGATTTTTCACCTTTATTTTACACTGAAGCTAAAAATCTCAGTATTTTACTTGAAAATGGTTTGTATGGAGCTACCAAAACAATTGAGAATTTTCTTGAAGTGTTTTATCTGGAAAATGACTTTTTTATTAAGCTAAAATATTTCCCGTTGACAATTTCAAAACAAGCTGGTAATATTTTTTGTTACAGGAGTCAAACTCATTGTTAGGTGACCACTTCACTAAGCTGGTCTTTGCTTTGATGGTAGAACAAGAAGAGATTCAAGACTCACAGGTAACCATTACTTCTTTAAAATTGGGGGTTGCATAAACCTAGATTTTTAAATAGTGTGCTTATATTAACTAGAATTTATAGAAATCATGGAAGCCATTCACATGCTGTGGTTTGAGGCAGATGGATTTATGAGTCTCTGTTCCTTCTATAGCTGGGGGAGATGCAGGTATCTCCAAGGAAGGATTTGTCACAGTTAAATAATGACAGGAATTCTTTACCAGGAAGAGGTAAATGCTAGAATGGACCGTGTCAAACAGTTTATGACTAGTAAAGTGAGAGGTATGTCCATAAGATATGAAAAAAATGGAGGTTTTGCAGTGAGGTGTTAGTTGTATGGTAGATAGCATGAAGAGTTTGGCAGATAATAATCTATAAAGTCCAAATGCAGCATCTTAAGTAAAAATGGACACAAATTTTCCAAAAAAATAGAGGTTAACATCATCCCAACAAGCCATATCTGTTCACACAAGTCATGTCTGAGAAGAGAGAATAACATTTTCAGTTTTATATGGCTTGGCATTTTCAGAAGACTAGACGGGAGAAGATCTAGTAATTCTGTAATTTACAACGTTAAATAATTAAAGCGCTGAAGAGGAGGGGAAAAAAACCCAACAAAATGATGATGAAGAGTGACTTTCAGGTATTTGTGGTGGCACATTTGCCTCTTCTGTGAAATTCCCTGAGTTTTCATAAAAGTTGTGGGCTCCAGCCTTGAAAAACCTGATTTTATTACAGAGGGGAGCTCTCAACTCCAATGATCTTCACCCAGCTACTTGACAAAACCCCATTACATGCTGCCTTTCAAGGGCCTTTGGCAAATGGTGATTGGCTAATTTTTTGATGTATTTGTTAGTACTGGAAGCTACTAGTGTTCCGAGATGTGAAACCAAAGTCAATGGTAATGTCAGATAGCATGTGATTTTTTTCATATTCTTTATGATACCTTGAATTCGCTACGTGCTTAGTTGTTCTTGGTTTACCTTTTAAAATGATTATTTAACAAGAACCTTGATGAATATTTTAAAACAGCGCTTAAATGGATCTTAAATCCACTTAAGTGGATCTTAAACATTCAGCAGGTGGAGTGTCCGTGTCTAACATGGACAGTGGAGTCCATGTTTGTATTTTATATGACAAGAAGCAGTAACTTGGTAATTAAGTAAATATTGTAATAAGTATGGCTCTGACATCCACTTGAAGCTATAACTCCCCAGGGAACAGATGCTTAATTTGTGACCGTGATAATAACAACCTAATGAACCTCCCATCTTACTGGATAGCTTAATAAACTTCAAAGAAAACAAAACAAGAATCTGTGAGTAAAAGTACATCCTTAGCTTTTCATTAAACAAAATGAGCATGAGTCAAGGCCCAGCATGGCTTCCAAAGTTAAAGCTACCAACTACAAAGCAAATGTATGCAGAGAAATGTACAACAAAAGACATAGCTTTTAAACCTTCAATTGAGTTTCCATAAATGTTGCTTACAAAAGCCACCATTCTCTATGTTAACAAAAAGTTGTGGATATGTTCTTCACTAAATCCTCTTTTCCCATATAATCCACCTTGTGCACTTTATCTCAAGTGTGTTTTATCTGATCTAATCCTGGGCTCATTCATTCTCAGATAGAAGCAACAGGATTATTTCACACTTAAACTAGGCCCAATCTTTCTGTGGGCCCATAAGAGGACACCTGGGTAATGAGAAATTATCTATGGAACAAAAGATTAAGCAGGTGCTAGGGGGAAAAAAATGATTCTTTCAAATACATCAACTTTTAAGGAAAAGAGAAAGCATTTTTATTCAAAAAAAAATGTTCATAGGAGGCACTACATTTTAACAGGAACAAACTTACACCGTATTTTGTACCAATATGACTTGGCATAAGTTTTATTAGGAAAAAAACCCACAAACCAACCAAACAAAAACCCCTCCAAAAACCAAATTCTGTTTCAGTTATTCTAACATTGGTTTCCCTGGAGTTCATGTGAATTTTACTGGGTGTAAAGTGTTGAGCATACAGGATATATCAGAGTATTAGTTTTAACCAGGTCAAAGGAACCAGTCATACCTAGCCATATTTTTCTTCTTTGTTCCACCAGCCCTTATTTTAGCCCACTTTCAGTTAAAGGGAGGAGGAGGGAGGCTTCATAGCTCAGTAAATTAACTTCAGGGGGTTTTTTTATCTTTGCAGTAGCAGGCAAGACAACACAGAAACAAAATCAAAGCCCTCTGCTCCCCTCCAAAGTTGTGGGACATGGATTGGTGTGATTCAAGATCACTCTCCTTTGCTTGACTCAGCAGAAACATTAAATAAAAAACCTATTTATTTATACACTAACTCATTCATATCTATAGCTTTATTTATATCTATGTATCTATGTTTGTACTTCTCCTTTGGCTTTTAGAGGCAACAGAATCACCTCAAATACTGTCTTCTATCTGTTTCCAGACCCTTGATTTTAAGGTCTGACAGCCGAGCAACAATTTACTGTGTTTAAATGCTGGACTGGTTCCTTAGGAGACATAAACTAGTGTAGTATGTCATTTCCCAATCATTCCCTCCTTCCCTTTTGTCATCAGCCTCCTCACAGACCAATGTACAACAGCAGAGAATTCCTCCCTTAATTCTCTGAGCACAGGGGGACCGTGGGCTGATGGCTTGACTGGTGGTCCTTGGAGTTTTCTTCTCTCCAAGGAAACACGACAGAAGTACAGTATGTAAATAGTTTCACAGGATTCAAATGAATACATTACTGAATGATGACACTAGAGATTGAAACCAGATGCACATTAGAAAGAAAAAGAAAAAAAAAAAAAAAGAGAGAGAGTGGATGTGATCTAAATCCTCAGGCCTCAAGATACAGACTAATCTTCTGCTTAACCCCTTCACAGGAAAGAATTATCCAGTAGGTTCTCACATAGCTGCACAGCAGAGGTTTTGTTCTTTTTGAGTTTTTAAACCTGGTCCTACATGATGTCAGTCGCAGAACAAAAGATTGAATGGTCAACAGAGGTAGGATTTTTATGGTCTGTATCCTGCTCAGGTGTAAAGATGAACATGGAGTTTACACTGGGCTTGAAGTTTTGGAAGGGAGGGTCCCAGGGCTGTGAGTTTTCAGTTTCCCTGGATGTACACAGGATAGATTTAGAATGGATATTAGAAAAAAGGTCTTTAACATGAGGGTGACAGATGAGTGGAATGGGCTGCCCAGAGAGGGGGTGGAGGCCCCATCCCTGGAGTCCTTCAAGGTCAGGCTTGATGGGGCTCTGAGCAGCCTGCCCTAGGTAGAGATGTCCCTGCTGGGGTAGGGAGGTTGGACCAGATGACCTCTAGAGGTCCCTTCCAGCCTCAAACACTCTATGATTCTATGAGAATTGCAAGGGTATGGATCTACAGCTTGGTAGCAGAAAGCAAAACTACCAGATCCAGAATTGTGTTTTTCTAAAGCACTCAAAAAAAAGTAACTTAGCTTGAGCATTTTAAGTTATTACTTGACTCATAATGCTTTGTAGAAGCAATGATGCCTTAGCAGTATGAAGCTTCAGTGTGGAATTTTATTATCAAAGTTAAAATGTTGTGCTGAGAACTGAAGTGAAAAGCTATAAATGCCTTCTCTCTTGAATCATATACAAATGCAGTTATAGTCATTTTCAAGAACTGTAAGACACTTTTTGAACTGAATTCTGTGTGAATTTATATGAATAACCATTTTTGTAAGTGTTTGTCCATACAGGCTGAAAATAAGTAAATAAATACATAAATAAATAAATGTATTATGACATAGAAAAAGCCAATGTGACTGAAAAGTTTGCTTGCCCTAAATTAGAACTTCGATCTTTTAAATGCTTTCAAAACATAAAATGAAATAAATGCAATAAATTCAATATAATATTAAAAATGTTATTTAAATTATTTAAGATTATTTAAAATTTAAAATATTTAATTATTAAAATAATTAAACGTTTCTGTTTGAAAATGATTTTTTCTTGATCACGTAGACACATTTTTCTAAGTGGAGTAATTTCCAAATTAACTAACTGAGAATGGTTGCTAAAGTTTTGGTTTCTCCTGTGTGGGACAGCTCATTTTTGTACTATTTTATCTCACAATTTAATGCAACATATTCTCCCCCAGATATGCTTCTGATAAGATCCTGTGGAAGAGCAGTTCTGTCACATGTCCCTCTAACCAAGGACACATGCAGACTGATTTAACAAATTATCCTTCTCAAAAGTGGGAGCAGTAATTCAGTACCTGCAGTTTAGGGTTATTTAATCCAGAATGTGTTATCCAGGACACATACAGAAAAAAAGATCATAATAATTTTTTTGACTTGTCATGGAACAGCAGTTATCAGAAATGCAAAGTTTTGACTAGATAAAATGAATTTTGAACTAGTTTCATGTGTATGGTTTCATATTCATTTCAAAATTTATAACAGTAGGATGTTAGCACAAAAAACATTAGAAGACTCTGAAGATCTCGAAGCTTTTAAAAATATATTTTAAAGACAATTTTTGCTTTTTACCCATCTTACATATTTATCAATACATAATGATGTACATATAATAATATTTATCAATATAAAGGGTGTTTATTAACCTTACATAAGTGGGTATTTCCATTTCTTTAGGATAAAATGTTACTTCAAGCAGAGCTGTGCTCTTGAATAATCCTCAATTTGTATATACAGGGTATGTAAGACTTCAGGCACAAAAATAAACACTTGAAATAACAGGAAAGTCAAGCAAATCAGTTAACTTTCTTGGCTTCTTTCATAAAGTTCCAAAAATATAATAATTGAGAAGGGACAATCAGGAAGCATTTCATACAACAAATATCACCCTTAAGTACTCAAGACTCAACAGAAAAAAAAATCTACTTGCTAATGGTCATTATTTGTGCATCAGTTGCTTTTGTCTTTTAATAATACACTAAAACAATGGCTATTTCTCTTGGAACAATGCAAATGTCTTGAAGTTTATAATCCTTTACAGTGTGGTTGAAAAAAAAAGTCCTTTGAGATAATGTTTTGGAACCATCGTGACAAAAGATATTCGCTGATATTGCCAGACTTCTTTTTTATTAGTTAAAAACAATTTGCTCTTTCTTCTGTATTCAAGGACCTTTTCTTCTGTATTCAAGGACCGCTGGTTATAGTTTGGATGTGAAGTTTAAGAAATAAAAAAATGACTGGCAAAGTGATACAGGGATAAATAAGACAGAGGTGGGCACATCTATCTATCTATCTATCTACAATTATATGCTATAAATCTATCTCTATACTGTGGCATTTGCTTTTCTGATCAAAAGTGGTAATTATCTATGTGTAGGCCCATGTATGAGAAAGGGAGAACAGATGTCCATGATTATGTAAGTTATGGTAATTAACAGTAGATAAATGAAACAAGTTTGTTTTTGTTGATGTGTCACTTGCACACTGCTCCTCTTGAGCATTGGGTTACATCCTGTACACGGTCGCCTTATTGTCTACTGTCATAAAAATTCCAGTTTTGTTTCTGAGCAGTCACAGAATGGGACTTGCCAGCTGTCATGGAAAATGTATTCAGTTTCATTTCCACTTAATTTATCTAATCTTAATTCTATTATTATTTTATTACAATTATTTAAGTGCTTGGGGCAACAATCTAAAGTAAAAACAAATAAACAGTAGGAGTTCCATATAATTTGTAAGTGATCTGAAAGGTCTAATGGAAACAACATCATTATTGCAGTTTTATTTTTTGAAAGGTTAATATTATAGAAGCTTCATCATTGCTGCTATAGTTAACAGTCTGTCAACACTGACATGTTAAATTCCTGCTTCACAAGATTAATGGCTAAACTATAAAAACTTATTCTGGACAGGGAAAAAAAAAAAAAAAAAGTTGTGAAATAGTGTTTAGATGTTCAAAACGTTGTAACTTCATATCACCTTCATTTTCAGCACTATCAGCTTGAAACACAGAAGAGCATCCAAGCCATGATGAAGTCCATTGGTGTTCTGCTCAACGCTTTGATGTGAAGGCACCTGCTACTTCCTTGGCTGCAATGAAACCTGAACATGGGCTTAAAGATCCAACAGTCCAAGCATTGAACTGAGCTGAGGTGAACCTGTGGCTCTCTCTCCTCATCCTCTTCAGTAAGAACCGTGAGTAGCTGCATTCAAAGCTTTGCATAGCAATCATCTGTTTCACATTGGAAGCAAGAGTTTGTTGGGTGTTGTGCTTAACCATAACTATGGGCTTCCTTTTAATCTCTGAACTCAATCTCAGTTGTTCTCCCAAATGTGACAGACACCCTGTCTGCACAGGTTCCACAGAATCCTTATAGAATCACAAAATCATAGAATTGTCAGGGTTGGAAGGGACTTCAAAGCTCATCTAGTTCCAACCCCCCTGCCATGGGCAGGGACACCTCCCACTAGATCAGTTGCTCAGAGCCCCATCCAGCCTGGCCTTCAAAATGTCCAGGGATGGGGCTTCCAGCACCTCTCTGGGCAACCTGTGCCAGTGTCTCCCCACCCTCCTGGGGAAGAACTTCTTCCTAACGTCTCATCTGAATCTCCCCACCTCTAGTTTTGACCCATTCCCCCCAGTCCTACCACTACCCGACAGCCTAAAAAGTCCCTCCCCAGCTTTCTTGTAGCCCCCTTTAAGGTACTGGAAGTCCTTGTGACCACTCATTTTACTTCTCCATCGCCTTTGTTGCCTTGCCTTGATCCTCCCCGTAACATGGCTGGTTTAGGGTGCCTTGCAGAGATATTTGGGTTCTCTTTCTAATGCAATGAGTCGTTTATTTCTGACATCCCAATCTTGTTTTTAAGACCATTTCTTCTCTTTCTCCTTCTTTTTTTACTCAGCATTTAGACAGCATAATACATGTTACACTGTGTTTATGTGGTAAAAGCGCATAATAAAAATATATAGAGGCAATAAATAAACTAATTCAAAATTAAGAAATTACTAATGCCCAATATTAAACCTATTTTAGAAATTTCAGATAAGAAATATGAAACTATTAAATTCGAGTATTCTATTGGTCACATAAACACATTTGTTTAAGTTCACCCACTGTGTAATAAGATATTTGACTTGACTAAGAAATTGCTGTAAAGTATTCTGGGTCTGATCTAGCCATCACTGAAGTTGATGCAAGGTTTTCTAGCAATATAAAGTAAGGGAGATAGATTCCCAATTACCATACATGTAAAAATGAATGGCTGAATCTGGGGAAAGTAGAATTCAAAAGAGGGTTTTGAATGACATCTCAGCTTCTAATTTCTGGGATTTCGGCAGCATTCAGCATTTCTTTAAAATAAATTTGGATCTAACTGGAGATAAGCAGCTGCAGATAATGTTACTTGCCTGGGATGATTCCTCTCTCCATCTGAGAGAAGCCGTTACAAAGCAGGAGAGGAAGGCAAAATTCCAGAGTGATGACTCCAAAAGTGGTTTATTTAGAAACCGAAACTTGACTTTGTTTTCTGACAGAAACCAAATGTGTTAGTTTGGTTTGGATACAGTGTATTGACAAAGGGTGGATTGTTTTTCCTTTTTATCTAAGCCTGATTGCGGAGATAAAGAAAAAATAATCTATCATGAGAGCAAACAATGATCCAAACTCATTGTTTGCTTGAAATGGCTGACCTTGCTAGGAAGATGTATCTGCACAGCTGATCATACCTCCAGAAGGGGTTAGGCAATCCTGGCAAGTGACTCAATGCAAGCAGTTGCAAGGCTCTTTCTTCATCCTCTGATCCAGAAGCTTTGCAGCCCTTGTAGGCAAGAGGTGTGCCTGGGGAAACCTACTCTGCAAAGCTTGGCCCACGTCTCCTCCTGTTGAAATTCTTCTGAGGGAAAGCAATATCCTCTCCCTCCAAAGGGAGTAGGAAAAGGCACGATGAGACATGGTCCCATGTCCTCAGAGCAGTGCTCAGGCCAGGTGGGAGCTGTGCCAATAGTCACCTTGCCTGTGAGGCTGGAGCTTTCGTGCCTGGCCTCGTTTCCTCACGGTGGACTCTATGTGTCCTCCTCCGGTTGGCGTGAGAAAGCGGTGAGGCTGTGACACAGAAATCACCTTGCAGCTTGCTATTAAGAAAGCTTAGCAAATTGGCTGCTGCTAAAATAAGAGATATGAAAGTGCCATCTGCAGCGCAGTCACATGGGGCAAATCTCACAGGCCTTACGCAGCCAGAACACCCATGGAGCACGCCCGGCAGGAGCTGACCCGCAGGATAATAGGGATGCATACTGAGGGAATCGGAAGTAACACCTGGCCTTTGTCTGGAAAATTACCATTTTTTTAGGCCAGTCTTCAAAGCTGAACATTTCTTTAGGACTCTGGAGCCATTGAGGAGGCAGACAAAAGGAAGAGAGTCGTGGAGAGACGCGTAAAAGCTGTAGACCCAGCAAAAAGGGCGTGAGGGTATGTGAGAAGGCTGGAGGAACAGGAGTTAAAACCTCAGTATAAAATCCCAGTTCTTCCTGTGCAGATCATTTTTTCCAAGGGTGAAAGGAAAACGAATTTCCCAGTGCATTTAAGTGATTTCATTACACGATTACGTGCTTGCCTAAACTTTAGCCACATACTGTTACCCATCCTTGCAAGTAATCAGGTTTGGTTCTGTGCTTTACAACATATACTTAGTTTAGACATAAAATCCAACCATGTCTGTGTGTGCAAAGAGACACGTTCATCAAAGTCTTTGCACTGCTGCTCATTCTAGATGTAGAGAACACATCTTTCCTGGGTAAACATAGGTAACCTAAAGGAAGAATGCTTTATCTTTAGAAACATCCAACATGCATTATTTAATTAAGAGAAAATTCCATTCTACAGTAGCACTCAAGTTTCTAAGCAGGTGCTCAACTCATTACACAGGAGCAGAAGAAACCATAGACTAGCTTAGCTGGAGGAGTGCCTGCAGAATACTTGGCAGTGGCATTCTCACAGATATCTCCCTCTAGTCTGAGATTAATCCAGATCAACATACGAGTAGGTTGAAGTTGGTAGAACGACACAAATGCTTAAAATTTCACACTTTCTCAAATATTTACTTTTCTAGATCAGGCTCTTGTGAATAATGGGGCCCACAGCTTCTTGGACTTTTTTTTTGGGTGATGAGGTCATAAAAATGAGAATGCCATCTTTGTAGAGAGTTAGCAGCCACAAACTACAAGCTGATCATCAGCCTAATTGCATGTCATCCTTTCCTAAATCAGATTAGTCACAAATGATTATCAATTGGGCCCTAAAATCCTGATGTAGTTTGCAAATATACAAGGTTTTATGAAGGTTATCTTGGAGGCCCAATAAAAACCCAAACATGCCAACTTTTAATACACCTGGTGACGCTGCCAAACAGCTAAGAGAAAACATTGGGGAGAATTTCTGTGTGAAGTTACAATCTTTTCAAGAACAAGACCTATAGTGCTGGGACCTGCTGTCATTGCCAGCAGCCACCCTCAATATTTTTGCCTTTTTTTGTCTTCACTAGCTCACATCTCTGTGCAAGCTATTAGTGTTTTGGGTAAATGATGCAGTTCTGATTTGCATAGGCAGGGAAAGTCCTTATCATCTCCTAGTAGCATCAGGTCTACCCAGCCTGAGTTTTTCTGTTCAGTCTGGTGTGAGCTGTAGAGGTTACATCAGTCTCCAGGTTGGACCATTAGCCAAGGTGCTACTGTTCCAGGAGAGCAAGCATGTCCATAAATATTTACTCAGCTGAGTACAATACTCTTAAGTTTAGTGCAAACCAAGGATCCAAAGCCAGAGTCCTCCCAGTGACATACCATGTTAAATCAAACAGCTACTTCAACACTTTTCATTACACCTTTGCAGAGATACTTTTTGAGACGTGACATTTATAATATGTCCTAGTGCATAACAGGTTCAGGTGTATAATATGTCTTGGCTGAACAAATAATTTCTGGTTTATATTTCTTCATCTGTTCAACTGTTTCTTCTACTAGCAGAATTGACTTTTCTTGGTCCATAATTCAAGGATCAGATCTCTATTTCTTTTCCAAGCATCTGTTTCCTGTTTTGAAATGTAGGGTAAGTGATAGTGTCTATTTTTTTTTTCCTGAGGAGAAAATCTTTTACCCCTAGAGCACAAATAGGTTGTTTATATTTGCTTCCAGTGCCAAAACTTAACATACTTACTCCCTAGTTATCCATCTGACATTCTGTATGTATTGGATTTTTAGTACAGTATGTGGCATTATAATCAATGCACTATTGACAAAAGCACTTGGATCACACACTATTTATTTAATTTACTACACTGACTCTCATTTAGTAAACTTAATACATACACTGTATTTTCCTGGCACATTCAGATACATTATTCAGAAAGGGCAGATGGATTGCACAACAAACCACTCTAATGTCTAAGTTATGTCACAAGCCTTTCTGTAGTAAACTCTTGATCATCACCTATTCTCTGTTACAAACTTAGCTTGCTACACACGTGTTGGACAGTGGCTTGTGAAGTTTGGCCATAGTTACACAGCATTTTCAATGTCTGCTGAAGCCATAATACAAGAAGCCTTTTATTGTAACCTGCAGGCACCATAAGTACTAAATTTCCAACATTTTTTATAACCGGTTATATCAAAGGCAATCTGATTGTCACTCTCTTGCACATAGGATTCTCCTGTTAGTAAGCAGTCCTATATTACAGGCATAAAACACTGTTAAGCATTTTAGCTTCACCAGACTAGCTGCAGCTGTGTCACATTTGTATTTCCTTATTTTATGTGTGCCAGTCATCTAGATTAAAGTTGGAATAGCATAGCACTCCACTAGATGACAGGCTTGGTTTAAAGCCAGACCACTTAGTGATGCTTATCAAACAATTTTCAGCTACATTCAGTAGCATAATTCAAAAATCTGAGAAGACTCTAAATTACCAGGCATGCCATGAGAGATGATTTCTTTTTTGGATAGAAGATTAAAACATTCCCCTCACAATATATGTGGAGTCTCCCTAGTCAGAGACAGCAGTGAAATAATCTGATTTAATTTTTTCTACTCCGTTTTAAACGAACGTGTGAACCTCATGGTTTTGAACACACACAATCTTACTCAGTTATTTGGGGCCCAAAATGGAAAATGTGTCAAATCAGTGGCCCATGAACTTCAGAAAGTCCCGCTTTCAATAGCTTATTTTTCCATTCTTTGTTATTATGATCTTCTAGTCTTTGTCTGCTTGATTGTGGTTTCTAAGCTATTAATGACTGATTCAGCTCCAGCTGATGGGCTGCCCTAAGGCACCTATGCATTAACTTGCAATCCTATTAGATACAAGTTCACCTTGAGCTCCCCATCAGTTAAGGTGGGACAACCTGTGTTTGTAGATCAACTTGTGTATTTGCAGAAAGAGTGTGATTGCTGCTTCTGACACATCCTTGAGAGAGGACACTTCTGAGATGCAGAGGGGGAGTTATTCCTGTATGTTCTTGAGCTTTTGGACTGGTATCTTGACTGGCCTTCTGAGTAGGCTCTTATAGGAAGGAAAACTTGGCTTCACCATTCAATCAATCCCCATTATTATCTGGCCCAAACAACTTCTTGAAAGTAAGATTCCTTTTTTGCATTAGAAAAACAAATGAAGTAAATTATGTGGAAACTAGACAAGAACTCTGCTCTGGACCTACAGGTTTGTCTGTTGCTGCTGTGGAGAAAAATCAAGACCTGTGTCCTGTACAGAAAAACAGGGCAACAACCTGGTTGGATCACTGCCACCTCTCTTACAGCTTGGGATCTATGTAGTGACTTAAGTTGATCTTAAAGCTGATTTTTTGCATATTGAGAAATGATAACTTCAGATTGCTCATTGCTTGACCCTGATGAGGGAGAGAAACTAGGTTGCTTATCTGCTTTGCCAACATCACGTTTTGAAAGAGAATGCTCTGAGTTAGCAACCTACCTCTTCACTCTTTTTGAGCAAAGCAGCTCTTCTGCTGTACTGTAGTTTCTGATAAACAAGCTATAAACAACAGCAAAACCAGCTAGCATTTAGTAAAACTCCCCAAATGAATGGAGTTAAGCAATGCCAGGTAACTTGAACATTGCAGCTGAAACCTCCCTGTGATAAAAGCAGAGACACAAAATGCATCCTGATGCTCAGAAAAGATAAAGAGCTCATGGCATGATCTTTGCAAAGTCTGATTCATTCATTATTCTCTTCTCAGAAAAGAAAGAAAGCATAATCACCTGTCCTTTAGGCTTATGTGGTGTGCATGCATATTTTAATGTCTATTTTATGTGGATTAAAAATGTCCTGCACGTTTCCCTTAGAAATATCGGTAAGTGTTTTAATATTACAAGGCCTGATTATTCACTTTCTGGAGTCAGTGGAAATTTTCCCACTGATATCAGTGACAGTAGAATCTGGCTTCCAATTTTTTAGAGGATTGAAGCCATCCTTAAAACAGCATATGCTCTGCTCTCCAAATTCTTTGATGACTTCTAACATTCTTTTGATGTGGACTCCAAAAAAGACATTTTCATCTTTGGATATATGTGTTTTAAAAGATGAAAAACATTGAATAGCAGAGTAAGAACATTTTGCTTTTCAGGCCACAATCCCATTTAAACCAAAACTTGCTAATGCCTATTAGATGAAAGAGGAGAGAAAATAGAAAAATAAAAATGTTGGGCAAACAAAACGAGTAAGAACTAAACAGATACTCTTCAAACTCAGGGAAATACCATCCTTTTTGGATCCTAAGTGTAGCCACACATGATATGCACAGACATAGCATAAAAATGCCATACTCTGGTGTCTGTCTATGATTATGAGCAGGATATTCATCAGGAGTCTTGTTGTGATCATCCTGCTTTTGCTTCTCTGCACTCTGCAGAAAGAGTAGGTAAGAAAAATGGATGGGAGTGTAAATGCCATTTATAAGTACAGAAGCCCAGTGCTCTGGCATGCTGATGGTGGAGGGAGGGGTAGAGACATGTCAGGATTAGATTCACTTGGGATTCACTCCCTCAATGCTACGATAATAATGGATGATGAAGTTTACATTAAAAAATAAATCCAGTGGCTAGAGAATTTTGGAGGATGTTTGGCAGCCCTGCAAGATGCTGTCACAGCTCTGATTGACTTCATGGAATATAGTTCATATGATGGAATGTAATCATATTGCTTAATGTATGCTGGAAAGATACTCTAGTGTTACAATGATATGTGTAGTGTAAAATCTGGGAAAGAATAGAGTAATCTAGAATAGAACAGAATGAAGTATAACAAACCAGAGTAACATTCCCTTTCTGAGGCTGGGGTTTGGACCAAATCTCTGAACTGGCTTAATTTTTTTTCCTTTTCTTAGTGATTATCACTGAGCATTCTCTAAGAGCTGTGACATATGTTAAATGTAATTACTTTCTTTTCCATGTGTAAATCAAGATCTTTCTTACAAAAGAGGCAGTTTATACTTAAATTAACTACTTCTAGCTGCAATTTGCAAGTTAAGGTGTATGTAAAGCCTGTGGCTATACTAAGGGCTCAATTGTGCCTCCTAGGCACAGTGTTAATTAAAGGGTGATGTGGATTCATACCACTCTGAGGGGAACTCTGGACGGGATTATACCTTGGAGAGGCACAATGCCTCCAGTGCATCACAGCATGTAAGTAAAACGTACACGCCGTGCACCACCCGCCCTGATATTGCTCAGGATCTCTGTAGACCCATCTCCTTCCCACGCTTCCTCATCCACTTTGCTGGTGTTCATACCTAGAGCCATCAGAAAGATGCAGTCCTGGCACTCCTGACCAGTTCCTGAATGCCAAGGTGGAGGAGGTGCTGACACCCTTATGGTTGCTGATAGCTATTCAGAAGCTGGGTATAACCTGGCCAAGGATAACCAGAATTGCCAAATGCCACTTCCTAGATATAGTTTCTCTTTTTACTCAATGACAGGTCTTTTAAAGCCTGACAGTATGTATGATGCCTGACAGCTTCTTGCATCTTACCTGAGACCATCCTATGTAGCTGATTTTGAATAATTCTATATCCAGCGTCTGATTTTGTTCTTGATATTTTTCTCTAGGGATCATTTTTCACTGGGGTAGCTCTCTTGGCACCAGTGAAGTTTTAGATGTGCTACATCCCTGTGCAAATAAGATCAGCATCAGACCCATACACCTGTGGTTTAAAATATTGACAACATCCAAAGGATATATTCCAGTCTCTGTGTAAAAAATGCCAGTGAATGCACATTTAAGGATTTTCCATATAACTCACTGGATTAAATGTACATTTTGTTAATATATTATTGTTATTCTATATCCAACAGATCTAATTCAGCCCAGGGTGATTTTTTATGACCAAGTAATAGACCACTGAAAATAAGATTTATTATAGAAATGCCAGGACACTCTTATTTATAGCATAATGGTACAAATTGCTACTATAATGAATACCCCTCTGTTATCAAATCATCAGCCTCTTACGATAACATTAACAAATGATCTCATAGGCAGTCTGATACTGCTAATGTAATGTATTAACTTTCAATTTTAAATTGGTTATTGGATCTGGAAAAACTGTATATTATAGGATGCAGTTCAAATAGAACTTGTGACCAAAATCTGCATATCTGTACAGCAAAATGTGACTACACATAGTGCTGTGGACTATCCACATATGCACAGGAAAACAGTATCACTCTCAGCCCACAACCCAATACAGATCTGGAGATCACATCCACTTAGATGAAACTGCTACCAAGGAATGTATCAAAGGAAAATTTAAACATCATGCTAAAAATTTTTGGTAAGTTATTGTCATTATTGGTCTCACAAGAAAGCGGGTCAGTTGTTAACAGTTGATGAAAATAGATAAAATAGAAGAATAGAATGATTGATTTTTTTTTTTTTCCAATTCAGCAGCTGAATTCTTTCCTTACCAGCAGATGTTTGTTTCCTAAGAAGCTGTTCACTGCTACTATACAAGAAACAACATTTAATTATGTATATTTGATCTGGGAAAAGTGCAGAACCAAGGTCCTTGTGGAGGTTCTACATTTCTATAAAGTAAAAGAAAATGAACAGGTAGGATTAAGAAAATGTTTTAAAACTAACCTTTGCAAGAAGTATTCATCTGAACAATGAGGTTGGCAAGTCTAATAATTTAAGAAATATACACCTAGCAACTTTTCATAGCTTATCTCTGTAGTTCTCAGCAGATAGATATTTTATCCTCAGTCCAGTCCCATATTTCAGTACTTAAATCATTATTAGTCTCAGAATGAGCAAGTGTCTGGTGCTATTTAATTTTATAAATTTTATGCTTCAACAATCATCAGTAATTAATTCAGTATTTTAACTGCTCTTTTAATACATCAAGGATTTCTTGAAAATAAATGAAAATGTTCTATTCATCTTTCTGGTCAGTTGGATAATCTTGGTTTTATTTAAGAGAAATTTAGTGCATCCTTTCCAGCAGCCAGTTAAGTTTGGTCATTGTTGGTGCCAACGCACTATAGAGATTTTAAAGGAAGCTGAATAGTTTAGGCAGTCAATTGGAAAAAAAAGTAGTAATCACAATGGGACGTGCTGAGGATTTTTTCTATGTCTTTTACCAACATAATATAATCAGCACAACAAACATTTTTCCATCATGGAGAAAATGATCGTTTCCTGCTCTTGGCTTACTCTCTCTCCAGCACCCAGCCTCCCAAGTCTTATAAACCAGCTAACTGGCTGATCAGACTCAGGACAGCTGGCTATCACTCCTAGATCCCATTAGAGCATGGAAAAATTCATGCTGGATCTCAATCATCAGTCTCTTCCCTGCCTGTCCACTCCGAACCTGTTAATGGTTCTTTGGAAATTCCTCCACTTGAAGCCACAGCTTTATCCCAGGTGGAGATTCTAGTGCTTTTACATGGTATCAAAAAAAAAAAAAAGAGATACTAAAATATATAGCCAAATAGATCTTTCTGCAGTCCTTTCCACTCACATTTGGCTCTCAGAGTGTAGGTGTATTTTTATTAATTTACATTGACACAACTCTATAGTGGGGATTAAGCACTTACAGCAAAGCATGAATCATACTCATTAATAGACAATAAAAGTAGGTGTTTATGTCTATGTATGTCTTTATTTTTTCTTAGTAGAAAGCATCCCTCTTTATCCCCCATATTCATAAAAAGTCATCCAAAGTCTAATACCCTTCAGTCCCCCTGTGGAGGGGACTAACAAACTCTAAACAAACGTCTAAACAAACTCTTATGCAGTAACTTAAGGGCCAGTTCAACAGCCCAGGACTCATCAAAGCTTTTGCCCAAATAAAATTTAGGTGGCTGATGGACCAGAAGTTGCTATGAAAATTAATGTGGAATTCCCCAAGGCACCAATAAGAGCCTGAAACAACCCCTAAGTTCCATACTGTCTGCAACAGAATTTGTCACCAAGGCTTGGTTTTGAAATGGAGCTTTTCATCTTGGTACAAAAAATGATTCATCACTGATTGACACCTGCAGTTACTTCTGGAGATGCAATCATATCTGCTATGCAAAAGCCAGGGGCCAAGTCAAAAATCCTCCTAAAAATCAGATGCTAAATGGGTAGTGGTGATGTAAAGGCCTCGAACAGCTGCCCATGCTCAGTTTATACTTGATCCCAAGCCCATTGAAGTCACTGTGAATCTTTCCTTTGACGTCAATGGGCTTCAGATCAGGTCCTCAGCAATTTTTTAAAAACCTCAGACAAATCAAAACCATTTCCTTCGGAATGAAACTGTTCACACCCCTTGGTGAAGACTATTTC
Source organism: Brachypteracias leptosomus (assembly GCA_013401335.1). Classification (NCBI taxonomy): domain Eukaryota; kingdom Metazoa; phylum Chordata; class Aves; order Coraciiformes; family Brachypteraciidae; genus Brachypteracias; species Brachypteracias leptosomus. The sequence goes on along the minus strand of VYZX01016116.1, from coordinate 24,153 downwards.
CTTCCCAAACACAACTTTCATGCCAGAGTCATGACGGATGAATTTCTATTTTTATCAAAAGCTGCATTTTTTTAAAGAAGCAGGAAGCTTATTTTTAAACTATATTTCATCTACTAGCAGCTAAGCTGTGGTTGTTCAGACTTCCAAATATATCCCCAGCTGGCCAGGTCAGACCTACAACCAAAAATGGGGTACAGTTTAGAAAGTTACAACTATTTTTTAAGAACTTTTCTAAAATGGAAATTCCTTGCAGTTTTAACCATAACAGTCACTGCATTTTATGTGGAGAGGTGTTGTCTTTCCACACTGCAGCCAGTAGACTCCAGTAGAGTCTTTAGTCTTGTAAAATATATGACACTATAACAAACATTATAACTTGTATAATAGAGCTCATATAACATTAACTCTTATACAGAAGACTGCACTAAATACTACATGAGTTGATTTAGAAAATGATGAAATAATTTTAGAAAATGCAAAATAAGTGCTAAGTTATAAACCTTGGGAGAGTAGATCCACCTGCCAAGCACCATTTCTGTTTAACAGGTTCCTGAATGTGGTGAGGAGATTCTTGGATAATTTTGTACCTAGAAAGCAACCCTTGTGCTGGCCAAGAGAAGGGTGAAGTGTTACCACTTTATGGAAGACTCTGAGAGGGGTGAATGTGTGTTCACCACCTGGCAAGAACAAAACAAGTTCAGAAATACTGTGTTGATATGCAGAAGAGGCCAAGCACATTCCAATCTATTCCTGTGTGTGAGTAGGACTCTCATACTGCTTTGCACAGGGACATCACTGACCAGTGAGCTGTGGAAATTACCTGGGAGGCATTCTGTCCCTTGCTGAATGCCACAGTAGCAGCCATTCCTCCAGCTGCCATCCTGCAGGGATGCCATGCACCAGACAGCCTCCTGAAACAGTGTCTGAGGTTGAATTTCACCCGTATATTTTGTGTACAGTTTTTTCCCCTTCCACCTAAATACTTATTTCATCATTTCTTTATTGTTTCGTCACCAGAATAACTGCCAGGCTTAACTGTTCAGACTAGCACGTGCTAGTGTTTAAGTATGACATCCTTCCAAGGGATAAGGGCATAAGGTCTCTTTGCTTCTTGACCTGAAATAACTCTTTATGATGATGGAGAGTCTAAACAAACATACAAACAAATTAGATGAGCTGTGGTTTCGTTTTCTGTTCAAGCATGGAGATGACAACCCCACCTCAGTGATGGCCATCTCCTGTTTAATGTGTGATGGGAAACATCCCTCTCTAAACATTGCTTCCTGAAGAATCTCCTAGGGACACTTCTTGCCAAGTTCACTGCTGTGTTTCTGTTGTCTTGGGCCTTGATCCCTTGGGAGAACAGCTGTGTAAAACAGATGGATAAGGTGATCTTCCTCTGCAGTCTCCTCCCATCATTTTCTGAGTATTCTGAAAAGACATATCTCTCAGGGGCCCCAGATCTGTGATTGATTTTGATGCAGGAGCAAAACCACATGTTTTTGGAGGGGGTGCAGATCTTGTGGGATAAGTTACGATGAACAGTAGTCTTGAGTAGAAGCTAAGCAAGCAAGATAAAGCCAGAAGATGATTCCTCTGAGCCTGCTGTTAGTGGGATAGTCCAAGGTATAAGGTAGACAATCCTGGGAGGAGATACAGCAGAAGAACCGAGTACAGAAAGACAACCTAAGAAACCTCTCCCAGAATGAAAACAGCAGCTCAGCCTGGCTGAAAACTACTGACTCAACTACTGCATCTGGACTGCATCACTTTCTGCTTCTCCTTTAATGAAAGACTTACTCAGAGGAAACATTGTCCAAGAAGGGCTTGTTCTAGCACTTTAAAGGGGGCCAGTAGAAGGGACAGAGGTGACGAGGTTGCCATAATATGTGAAATTTTCCCCAAAATATGTACTGTGCCTCACATGAAAAACAAGCAGAGCACAAAGTATAGAATAAGCCTTGAAGGCAGTGCAGGGGGTCACATGTCTTTGTGGTGTGAGGGTCTTAGTGGCCTCAGCTGATGCCAATTTAAAGAGACAAATGATTACACCAGGGGCAGAAGAAATAATGTGGTATTATTCCCTGAGGTGTCAATATCTTATCAGACACTTTTTAAATTTTTTTTAAGTTAAACAACAACAACAAAAAATTAAAAAATGAAAAAAGGAGTTAGGGGGAAGCCAAAAAAACAACCAAAAAACTCGAAACCAAACCCACCAAGGTTCTTCTGAGTATGAGTTTAACCAACTAGTTGCCTGGCTTTATTATATGTTTTTAATCTCATGAAAAAAAACCCTGACTTGCTTATCCAGCTAATTGGGACCCTGCTTGTATCATGTCAGTTCAGGAATCCTAAAGAAAAGGACTATAAACACGCAGAAAAAGAGAAGCAAAAAACTGGCAGTGGGTTTAAGAATTTCCCTAGCAGGTACCAGATTCCCAGTTCTAACTCATTTCTTAACCAGCACTGGTGAACATCAGAGGGTACAGCACAGAGCATGCTGAGTCCCAATTATACACCTCAAAAGTAAATGTTACCTCGATGGAAAGTCCTCAGAAATTCTAAATTAAGTAGAGACCCAAATATTTCCTGAAAAATCTAGACCCTTTCTTTATTGGTAACAATTGCTTCATTAAAATACATAGTTGTTAATTTACATTAAGACATAAATTACATCACCTGGTGAAAAAATCTGTTTAGAAACATGTTAGAGCACATACAGATATTACCAGTCTTTGCAAGAT
>VYZX01016116.1:0-12348 GCA_013401335.1 Brachypteracias leptosomus | reverse complement strand
CTTCCCTTGGATGTGCTTTGTTGCTCATCTCCACTTTTACATGATAGCTGTTTGACTTAAATGGGTTGTTCGCCAAAGGATTGCCCCTTGGGGAATGGAAAAACTGGAGGGAGGGAGCAGAAAAGCAGCACTCAGCTGGCTTAAATGGCATGTGCAGTATAGCTATTGGCAGGGTATTGCCAATGCTCTGAGGGAACTTTCAGTGCTTGGCCTTTACCACTGGGTGCCATCCACGGGGACATAGTTTTATGAGTCAGGTTATCCACGTTTGTGTAGACAAGAGAACTTTACGGCCACGGTGTTGTCAGAGAGCTCCCGTGACTAACATTTTTAACAGCGTGATATTTGAAATTTGACAAGGATATAAAAATTCATTCTCCAGATAGTCAACCTGCTCGGAGAGCTGGTCATGTCTTCAAAGGTTTCCACTGAAATTAGTCTCTTTTTTAATGGGTGTGATGTAACGAATTCTGGTCACCTTTTTGCAACAGGATGAGAATGTATTTTTAATTGGATGGCGATCTACTAAAAATCACTTAAACTCATGGTTATACAGTTGTAAGTATTTATGTATCTGGCTGAGAAACCTGGCTGAGATCCAGTGAACTATTGGCTAAATCCTCAGGCTAGCTTCAATTTCCACTAGTCATTTTTTTTCCCTCAGGAGCTAAGAGTATATGATGCTGTGCAGCATAATGGAATGTCACTGTAATGTGTAATGTCTGTTACTGTATTACATATCTGAAGCAGGGAATGAGGAAAGACCTCCCCAGCTTACCTACAGAACACAGGCATCAGGTATATTACTGTATATTACTTAGACGTGCTATATTACAAAATGGCAAATGAGTTATTAAGTTCATAGTAGTTTCTAAAATTGAAATAAGACATGCTTTGTGTAAGTCCAGAGTGACTGCTGCTGATTAATTAGTATTGGATGCAACAAACACCTATTCACTCTGTTCAGAAATTTTGCAGCAGCAAAACATGCTTAAAGTAAACTTGTTTCTAATTTTGATAGGTGAATACACCAACACTAACAACATCTCTTCCTCTTTGGCAATAATTTCAGAAAGCATCAGCATAAATTGTTTTCTGGCCTGGTGAGACATTATATATATCCTCACATGGGCAGCTGAATCAATGGATTATTTTTTAGCAATATAACTGAGATTTGCAAGAGTTTGAGTGTGTAATAATACTGACCATGCCATCTAAGAAGATGCTTCCCTTTGTTCTCCCAAGTGAATTCCACCATTGTGCCCCCAGAGAGTGCCATACAAAACGTTGTGGTTGCAAATATGGTCAGGAAGAGTTAGAATTTGGACTCTAATTCAAAGCCCATCGATGTCCATGAAAAGACTCCTATTGACTTCAGTCTGCTTTGGCTCGGGCACTTGATTTTTTATTTAGAATTTCTAATGATTATGCAGTGGAGGAGGCAATGCTGTGGTTGCTGCAGTCCTCTGGATAAAAGTAACATCAAATTTATAAGGAGAGATTTTTTTTTAATGGGAAAAAATTATAACTTGTACAGCAAGTTTAAATTCATATGTACATCAGCACGCACACATTTATGAACATTTATAGGGAATCATACATGCCTGCATAATACATGCAAATACACACTCACTCCATGGTTATACAAATCATATTAAGAATTTAAGATATAAACTGTTAGGGATTGATACACTGGCTGAAACAGGATTGTCTGGTGTCATCCACCATGCTGATAAATATGACAGAGGGTCTGTTAAAGTAATTTTTTCTTCTGAATTGGCAGTAGGAGGCCTGGTGGCATCCCCAGGTCTTGCCAGATGGCATCAGGGTCATGGTTTGAGACAACTGAAGGGAACCCTTAGTTTCAGTAGCTAATTACCAATCGTGACTTATCAAGGTTCTGTGTATTTTCTCCGTAGCCATCTTACAGAGTTGTTTTTAAGCTCAGAATTTGATGAACCAATTGGTTCTAATTTTGTGGCTTGAATCATTATTTCCTCAACAAGAGGACAGCATTCATGATGGCATAGAAAATAGTGACGCAACGGGCTAAGTTTAAAAAGATGGAACATAGTGAAAACCATATTTAAAAACCAGGAATGTGTTTTTATTTAAATCACTAAAAATACTTCTAGAATACATTTTTGGCTGAATTGTCTGGTGCTCTCAGATTTTCTCAGTGCTACAGCATTTGCTTTCACACATCCATAAATGCTCACATTGGGCACACATAGACTCATAGAATGGTTTAGGTTGGAAGTGACCTTTCAAGATCATATAGTCCCACAGCAGGGACACCTCCCACTAGACCAGGCCACCCAGGACCTCATCCAACCTGGTCTTGAGCACCTTCAGGGATGGAGCATCCACAACCTCCCTGGGCAGCCCTTTCTAGTGTCTCACCACCCTCTTGAGTAAAGAATTTCCTTCTAATTTCTAATTTAATCTACCCTCTTCCAGCTTGAACCTATTACCCCTCATCCTATCACTGAAGGCCCTTGTGAAAAGTCCCTCTCCAACCTTCTTGTAGAGGCTTGGCAACTTCACCTGCTAGTTAGTAGCTATTGACAGGACTAATCTGAAGCCTTCCTCACCATCAGAAGGTAATGAGGACTAGTACTTTTGCTTATTTAAGAGTCTGAAACAGCCATCATACCTTACTGAAAATGCACGTTTCTACATATTAAATTGCTTTACATCCAGCATGTTTTGTATGACTTTTCCAGTTCATGGCAGCTGCCTCCAACAAGCTTGAAAGGCTCTATTATGGTCTATTGGGTCAAAAATGGCTTTTTTTTTAAAGTGTCAAAGTACTTAGTTACAGTGAGTTGGTAACACAATATCCACACCATAATATGCATATTGTGCATGACAAAAGGCGAATAATTTGTAATCCCCATTTAAAATAAAAGCATAAATACCTACTGTATTCAGCACATCTGAAATGTTCTACCAGCACATATTTAAAAGAGACTTGATGTGTTCGTGTGAAAGACCAAAATGGTCTGTACTTTGTTTGTGCAACTTAGGGAAAAAAGTCAATGTACAGCTCTTGTTAAATTTTTGTTCATTATGGCTTCATTTTTAACATGTAATCACCATTGGAACGTAGCTTAGGAAATTCACAAGTGAAAATCTACATGCAAATAACAGGAATGAAGGAAGAAGAGTATATATATATTAAGTCTACCCCACATGTAATCCCTCAGTGCAACAAAAGTTCAGATCAGAAAGAGATCTCATCCTGCTTGGGGGGCCCATTTCTGTCTCTGTCCTTCCCACTAAAGAGTCTTCTCCTTGGAGGAGTGATAATGCAAGAAAATTAGGTTATGATTATTTTATTGCTGTATCTCTTTGGGTCCCTCTAATGTTTTATAACCTTTTTCAGATAGTCTTACCTTATCTATGGTACTTGCTATCTTTTTGTAAGAGAATAAAAAAGTTCATGAGGCAGGAGGAGGAAAAACCTGTCCAATGTCACCATCAGATGTGGGTAATGCTGGTGGCTGCTCTACTGTGTGGCTACTGTCCTCCCTGTCCTTCATACAGACCTTACTTGCCAGAGATCTACTTACTCTGCCCTCTGTTTCTTACATATTTTTGCTGATAACATATATAAATATCATCCTGCCTTCTGTTATATTTGTTTAGTGAGCCACACGTGGTATACATAATATGGGGACCTGCATCCATTTGCAAAGCCTGAAGATATTGTTCATTATGTTTTATGTGCTAGAATAGATAAAAATTATTCCCAGAAGGGTGCATATTTAAACTGGCAAAGAAAAATGATTGACATCTACCATAAGTACTTTTGTCAAAGCTTTGGCATGTTATCAGTTTGCAAAACTATTCTAATGAACAGTGTCCATACTCACCAGATGTGCTATCAAGAATATGCCAGATACTTGTAAAATTCTGCTGCAGCCTTCGTGCCAAATGTGTAAAATACAAACAAGTTAGACTACAAATTCTGCTAGATAAATTTGGTTGGATAAAGAGCTGAGCCTAAAGGGTCAAAGAATGTAAATAATTCTAGGCAGGAGACTACCCTCTTGGCTAGTTGCAGAAAATGTGGATTATTATCTCCACGCTCAAACACTAAATTGCCTTGTATAAATTTGCAACTTTAATACTGATGCAGGCAGAAGTAGAAAATGCTTAATTAAAATAACTTTATCTCTATATCTGAGAAACAAACAAACAAAAAGGTATTGAATATTCCTATTTGTTTATCTTTTTATTCCCCAATGCCCATTCCTAGCTCATAAACATTCTTGTTTACAGAGGGTGCAAGACCAAGGACTAAACCAAAGCCTGTTATGAATGCATTTGAGGGAGGATTTAATTCTTTCAGGCTCTTAAGGACACCAAGAGCTTGGCAGAGGATTTTAGCAGTGATGTTTTGAAAGAAATATCTAGAGAGGTCTCTAAATTCCCCAGCACATGCTGGGTCTGTGCTTAGGCTGGGGGCACATCTGCTCTGACTACCTGAAGTCAGCAAAGCAAGGGAGAGTTGATATTGATACTGAAGGATATTGATGAGTGGGACCTTAGTCTAGGTTTCTCCTATGACTTTTTCAGGCTTCACAGTAGAGAGTCTTCTTCCCCAGCCACCTCTTATGGTATTCAGATATGAATTCATGAGCTTCTAACTATCAGACACCAAGTAAATTTTAATTAGCTAATTAATCAAATATCTGATACATGATGTCCCACAACATTGCTCTCTCCAAATTGGAGAGAGGTGGATTTGATGGGTGGACTGTTTGGTGGGTAAGGAATTGGTTAGATGGTCCCACCCAGAGGGTAGTGGTCAACAGCTTGATGTACAGATGGAAACAGGTGACAAGTGGTGTCCCTCAGGGGTGTATACAGGGACCAGTGCTGTTTAATATCTTCATCAATGACACAGTGAGATTAAGTGCAATGTGCACTTACAGCCCAGATGGCCAACCATGCCCTGGGCTGCATCAAATGGCCAGCAGGTCAAGGGCTGTGGTGAGACCCCACCCCATAGTGCATCCAGCTCTGGAGCCCTCAGCATTGGAAAGACATGGACCTCTTGGAGTGGGTGCAGAGGAGGGTCTCAAAAATGATCAGAGGGCTGGAACACCTCTCATACGAAGAAAAGCTGAGAATGTTGGGGTTGTTCAGCCTGGGGAAGAGAAGGCTCCAGGGAGACCTTATTGTGGCCTTTCAATACTTAAAGGGGGCCTATAAGAAAGATGGTGACAATCTTTTTAGCAGTGCCTGTTGTGACAGGATGGGGGGGTAATAGTTTTAAACTAAAGGACTCTTGATATAAGGAAGAATTTTCTTACAATGAGGGTGGTGAAGCACTGGAACCGGTTGCCCAGAGAGGTGGTAGATGCCCCATCCCTGGAAACGTTCAAGGTCAGATTGGATGGGGCTCTGAGCAACTTGATCAAGTGGAATATGTCCCTGCTCACTGTAGCAAGATTGGACCAGATGACCATTAAAGATCCCTTCCAAACTAAAGCATTCTATGATTCTACGGTTTTGTTAAAGTTTAATTCTTTTTTGGGGCTGTGGTCCTGTTGGGACTGATATGTTAGCAACAGAACATTAGACTTTTGTTTGTCTTTCTCCAGTGAAGCAAATAACAAATATTTATGGGTTCAGGTAAGAGCTATTACACAAATTTTGGCTGTTTTAATTTAATTTCCTTGAGAATCTACTGTGAAACTCTGACAAACATAAGTTGATCATAACCACTCCCTTATCAACCTCCCACAGCTTTCAGAGACCTGTTTGAATGGTCCTGAGAATTGGCCCAAGAAAATATACTTGTTTATTTAGTGATATTTATTTGCATGATTGCTCCCCCGCAAAATAAAAGTAAAGAAGATCACTGTTTGTGCTGTGGATACTGTCTTCTATTCCACCTGCCATAACACTGGTTAAAAAGGGTCCTTTTTAAGGACCTCTCTGGATTTAGGAGAATTCCCTGCTGCTGTGGATTTAGAGTATGAACTCCACTGCTGTAGATATCTAAAAGCATTATTTGTGCATTATACTAAAATATGCTCTGCCCATGATTTCAGTTGTACCCAGGTGATAGCCCCAGGTGTGTGGAACAGTTATTCTGGTCCCTCACCACTTGTCCTTGCCCCAGGATTGAGATCATCCCTTATGGCCTGGGAGGCTCAGTGATAGTTCTTCCACCAGCTTCACTTCTTCCCACTAGTTTGTTTTCAGAGCTCCTGTGCATTCACACAAAGCAATATTTTCAGGGTTTAAGTGAATAAAAACCCCAGAGTTTATTAGGATGTGTGTCAAAATTACAAACACAGAGGTTGGTATATATGCATGCTAATCATTTCTAGTTATGCATGAAGTTAATTTACAGAAGCAGATTTACATTATTTTAATGGCATTCTCTACAAATAAGATTTAATTATTTCAGTTTGGTTTTGATGTCTTTTTATGTTTTGCTTGTTTTGAGATATGTATTAATTTGCTTTATCAATAATATGAAAAATTAATGGAGCTCTTATTAACGTTAAAAGCACCTCAGAGAAGTCATCGCTTGTCAGCTTTTGTTTTATTACTATGATTACAACAAAGTTGTATTGTTATCACTGGCAAAATAATGACTCCCTTTTCCATGGCAGGTTTCAGGTTGCTTTCCTGCTCTTGCTCCTGGAGAGAGGCATTTGGAAGCTGTCCTTCAGAGCTACATGGAAGCACTGGCAGAGAAGCACAGAGGTAGGAATGGTACCCGTGTGTCCTCCATGCCTGGCACATCTGGGACACCCTAATCTCTTCCTCAGTCCCTGGGCACTTAGGCAGTTGCACACTATACCCAGTTCTGGTGAGACACTGGCACAGGTTGCCCAGAGAGGTGCTGGAAGCCCCATCCCTGGACATTTTGAAGGCCAGGCTGGCTGGGGTTCTGAGTAACCTGCTCTAGTGGGAGGGGTCCCTGCCCATGGCAGGGGGGGTGGAACTAAATGATCTTTAAGGTCGCTTCCAACTCTGACAATTGATTGATTGATTCTGGTGCCCCCAGGACAGCTCTGCAAGGCAGCCCCTTGCACACTGCAGTTCTCCTCCCCTGGCACGGGACACCATGGGACTAGACTTGGCCTCATCTCTTCCTGAGCTCAACTAGACTCAGTTCAGTGGCCTAAACCAATGTAATAAATCTTTTTTCCTTTAGGAGGTCTGATCCCTCAGATTTCACAAAGGTGTTTTTCCTGATGATTTCAACAGAATTATCTGAAGACGAATGGCAGGATAATCCCCATTTGAAATATAAGTGGACAGCAACATCAGATCAGATGGGTAGTGAGAAGAGACTGAAAGGAAAATGATGATGGGGCAAAAATCTCCTGACATCTTCAACCTTTTCGTTTCAGAGTGTTTGTTAAGCAATGAAGAGGGTCTCTGGTTAATGCAATTTAGCAATAATTCTTTAGAAAGGAGAAAGGATCTTTTCCCAGCTGTATCAACAATATCTACTTGCTTGAAAAAAAACAGCAGCTGACTTGACATGTCAAGCATCACATATTTGGCCATGAAAGCAAAGTGCATAAGCCATGCTGGCCAATTGCACAAACTTGGAACGATGCCACTGAAAAGTTGGTCTGTAAACTGATGCCACCTTATTTCTTGGCTTCTAGGAGGGCTTGCTGAGATTTAACAGCAATGCAGAACTACCACATTCCTGATAGATATTTCTTTTCTTGTTACATGAGATCCATGCATGAAGTGAAAAAAGAGCAAATGAACATCAGGTTTACATCACCACTGATATGTGAATGATTGATCACCCATTAAATCACATACAGAACTGGTTACAGCACACGGGGTAGCATTAAAGAAAAATGTTTGATATTCTTTACTCTAATTAAACATGGAAATAATATGATGCAGTCTGTATTGTAAATGTTATTGCAGATTATAGACCTAGAGGAGAGGTGTTATGCCACCTTTATAGCCTCCAGTTCCTGGAGACTGTGACTTAGAGCTGCCTCAGGGCTGCCCTAAATTACACCAGTTGGTAATGACTCCCAAAGGGCTGCTATGCATCCAGTGGTTGCTGGAGTGTAAAGTACTTTGGCTATGCCAGCAGCCCATCATTTCACAATGGAGGCTGAGAGCAGCTGGCATAGTGCTTGGAGGAAATCCCCAAGCAGTGGTTTAAGACATTTTTCTAACACTTTTTGTCATGAGAGTGATATAAAATAAAGGCCAGATTTCACAAACACACAGGGGCTTTTTCTTTTTTATTTAAGCATCTGTAGTCGTGGGCTGATAAACTTGGAGATGAGAGTTTCTATAGGATTTCAGAGCAGGTATCAACCTAATATTGCTTCAGCTTGGCAATAGTCCAGAGCTCTGTCCTGGCCCCGATTCCCTGCTCAGTAACACTGCCTGTGCAGTGCAGCACAACTGGCTGTCAGAGGCATACTCCTGATTTACATCTGTGTTAGCAGAAGGAGAACTGGATTCCCCCTTGTATGTGCAAATTTTTCAGTTCATATTCCAGCCTTCACTGCAGCTGCCAAAGATATCGGTTGAGTTTGCATGTATAGATCTTTTGAGTGCATGTATATGTAACTCATTCAAAAGCTCAATTCAGGCAAAGTGAGGAATACATGCACTAGTTTATCTGTATGGGTGGGCCAACCAGTCTCACACAAATATCTCCAAAAATTAGCTTTGAAATTATTACTTGATATTGGCAATTTGGGGAATTTGGTTTTCATGCAAGTATTTTCAGGATGCTCTTAAGTAAGCATCCTGAAGGCAATAACTGGCTGCTGACAGTAGAAACTCGTGACTCCCAAACTAAGCTAATTTAGTCCAAAACTCCACTGATGAGATCTCTTTTCAGACCTCTCAGGCAGCAAACTACTGCTTACGATTCTACTCAAAGCTCTATGAAACACAGGGGGAAAAAAAAAAAAGTAATTGACAGGGATAAACACAGATCAGAAATGTACAAATTCTCTGGACATCTACAGAAAGGATTTGTGTAGTTCTCAGGTAAATTTACGAGGGAGAGGTAATTATCATTGCTGTACTAAAGATATCTTTTAAAATAAAAGAGTCCATGAGCCCAAATAATATCAAGGAGAAAGATGATTCTGTGGATAGATGAAATGTTCCTGGATGTGAACTCATAAATGACTAGTGGGGAAAGATGAGTGTGCATTGCAAGGACTGAGCTGTAACCTTCCTGAAGGGAAACAAAACACACCATCCCCTTCTCTTCCACTGTGTCTCTCCTTTGAGCTGGCTGGCAGGTCTGTGTAGGGTGGCCAAGGGTCAAAAGGAGGATGGATGAAAGAAGCTAGCACCACATATTGTCTATTACCCAACTGTACATCCTTCTGTGCAAGGAGGAAACTGATGGGCCAGCACTTCTGTCCTCTTCCTGGGAGGTTCAGAAAGTTGTAAGGAAACTTCTTTAGTGCCCTGAGCATATTTACAGATGGACACATTGCCAGAAGAAGTTGAGGAAAGTATGTGAGAAAATCATAGAATGAATCACAACAAAATGGTCAGCAAGGGGCATCACCTGGTCCACTGTTTTGCCTGAAGGCAGGATTGACTTCAGCTAAGTAAATTCTGATAGCTGTCACTCTAATTTTTCAATTATTCAATTATTTTTAATAGTAGTAGCACCTGTTACCATCCTCTAAGCAATCCATTCCAGTGTTTAGCTATTATTCCTGCACCCTAGAATGACATTATTAGGCTAGAACTAATATGAGCCAAATACTGGAGGTCTATCACAGCCTTAATATTCTTCCTTCTTTCACTAGATGCCTTCTGGAGTTTGGAAAGAAGCCTACCTAAAATTAAATGGCTTATACCCTACATGTCAAAGGATATGGGCCAAAATTTCTGTTCATCTTAGTAAAGTAAACTTGACATAACTCCTTGGAAGGCAAAGATTTGACCCCACATTTCCACCTGAGGACAGAAAACTCTTTTACTACAATGTAAAACCAACAGGTTTTTGTCACCTGTGTACTTTTAAAATTTGTTCTTGAAGGCAGAAAGGCAGAGATTGCTAAATACGTAATTAAAGTGAGCTAAATCGGGGACAGTAATGAGCAAATACCATTATTTTTGTCATGGTTCTTGAAGGAAGTGAAGGTAGAGGTGTAGGAAATCAGTTACAGTGATGCACTTCACTTAGCATGGGAGTTCATGCAGTGCAAAGAGCTTAATGTGTGCAGCTGAGCTGGGCCTAATGGACATCAGTTGTTATCTGTGGAAATGGAGTATGTTAGAGGCAGCCTGGCTACTGTACCCATCTGTGATGGCTAGTGGGATTTTCGACACGTTAGCAACCTTTTCTTACTCATTTTGCTGAATTTTCACCCAATAAAAGGCATCATCTGACTGGTCCACCCAACCCCATATTGTGCCCTCTAAGCCCGTTGAGTGGGAAGCAGGAGGGAGAAGAGGGGGAGTCTGCAAACATAAACCTGCAGCTGGGGAGTGAGGGGAGCTGTTGAAAGACCTATGAACCCAAGCAACACCCACATTTTTAAATATGCTATATACATATAGCACATTCTACACTTTTCTTGTTTCTCTTCCAAATTCCCATGTATATAAGGGACAAACAGAGCATAAACTTAGCTCAGTGGAGGCAATAAGAGGTTTAAGCACTTATGTCTTGAAACAAGTGTTCTACTTAGAGAGAAGCACAATGAAACCTACCATAATTCATCCTAAGCCTGCAATTCCTTAAGGAAAACAGTTATATACCTGATCCAAATTGATCCAGTTTAATAAGATTCTCGTTTATTAATTACATGCCTCATGGAGCTCCTGGCACGAGGAAGTTATAAGTAACTAGGGTACAGAATTTCACATAGCAAAAGCTTATTACCTGTTACAGCTGCTCCTATTTGGATGGTCACAGGCTGGGTATATTTACACAAATAGTATTTACACTGCTCTGCAAGGTTTAATGATGGACAGCTGGATGGAGTAAAAGTCCCAGATACCAAGTGGTATTCCTCCATAGAGTTGAAACAGAGGTTCAGGAGCCTGGTAGCTCTGATTTTCAAAATCCCAACAAGATACTAAGGCTTTAATCAAACAAGGAAAATAAATACAATGCTGTTCCAGACCATTTGGAACAAAAGCATTGGCTGAATCCTGACGTAGGTGAGTGAATGAGTAGAAGCAAGATCCAGGAGGCAAGTCCAGAGTTCAGGAAGTTAGAGAGAACCCTTTGCCAAAAGCACAAGTAAGCAGAATTTAATTGGGTAGGTTGTGTCCAACAGGAGAGGAGATCTGTGTCTGGAAATGCCCATTTTGGGGTGAAGGGGACACGACACAATATTTGGGGGGGTTGTGAGGAAAACTGTTTGCCAGCCTGAATGGAGGAAAGTTGCTGTTTATTTTCTTGGGAGTCCTGCAAGAGGCTACTTGGAAAGTGCAGTGATTTGTGACAAATTGTCCAAATCTTTGAGGTGGCTCTGATGCTGTCAGAGCATTTTTCTCTCACCTCACGCAAAGCTTTTCAACCCCTCCTATTTTAACAACCCTAACAATAAAAAATCATCGGATATTCTTTTGCTATTTTAAATGGCCATTGTTGCACTGTATTTAATCATTAAGGAACCAGAAGGGACACATTTCATTGAAAAATGTTCATTTGACCCTCTGTAAACAGCAACTTGAAGCATTTTAACAGGCTCTTCAAACTGTTTGGGCAGAAATAAAGCAGCATCTGGTTTGAAGCACACTTTCATATTGTGTTGTTTATGTTGTTAGCTTAAGTTCTTTGCAGTGCATTGTTATTTATGACAATTGAATGTAGAACATTTTTGATTCCACAAAGTGCTTCCCTTCTATAGCATGGGAATAAAGCAATCAAAGCTGAGGTGACTTGACTGATTTCATTTAGAAGGTGGATTTCAGCAGACCTATTAGTGTTGGAGTAGGAGGGAGGGGGAAGGAAAAGATGGAGCAGGTAACTAAGGGATACAAATTAAAAAGGGTGAAAAATCTGGGAAAGAATCCTGCTGACGGTATGGACTATATGAGAAATTTCCAGGAGTCACTAAAGCCATGGGAAGAAATTGCAGGAGTCTGTTCAAAGAAAAAGGCAAGAATTCTATATAGAGGTTATAAAGGTTTCTTTTCCTTTTTTCCTTTTTTTTTTTAATTTTATTTTTGTTGTTGTTGTTGAGGAACATGCAAGAAAACATTGATGTTTCAATCCTTTTGTCCACTAAGAAAATAAAAAATACTTGCATGTTTTTAAAATATTTTCATTGTTTCCGATATTATTTTATTTAAAACCAAACCAAATTATACTAGTTATGAATGTCAAATGAGTCAAAT